>JAXQQM020076826.1:0-142570 GCA_034641835.2 Pinus albicaulis | reverse complement strand
ATGGAATAGCAAAGCAAATAAAGGATTGAACAACAATTCTGAAATAGAACAGCAAGTCTAAAATGGAACAGCAATTGAATAACTAAGTCCCGCAGGTTGTAACCAAACTTAATCTATTAACTCAAATGCATTCTTTGCAATCAAATAACATTCTTTCACTCTAAAAGCAATTCACACAAATCACACTAATGGAACAGCAATAACTATTAATGAATTATGGAACAGTACTGATAAATCAGAAACGCGCACAACACGAACGTTTAGTATAACAGCTCTGTAACAAAACAGTAAGAACATGCAATTAACTCTTGAAAGGATTAATAACTTGATGCGGAGTCAACACACGATTCTATCTGTAAAAAACCTCAATGATTCAATCTTTAACAAAGCATGTAATATGAACTTATAAAGCATATCAAATTACCAAATAACAATGATAAACAAACCACACAAAAGTCAAGTCGTAATGGTACAGAAGCAAGTGTCCTTCGGGGCCGGGCCCTTAGCCTCCAAGGATACACCGCTTTAAGTTAATCCAGACGCAGAGATGAAATAATCACCAAGCTTTTATTAATGCATCGGTCAAAAATACATTGAACCAGTTCTCAACGAGACTCAATAATCAAAGTTGATGTTTTACAGAAAATTACATAAAAGCGTATCCTATCTATCAAGCTAACAGTGTTGTCCCTTTATATAAAGGTGATGGCGGAGATGTCCAAGTAACATGATAAATAAAGCAGCGATCCCTCAGGATCGAAGATCCTGAGGGATTCGCCAAACTGTTAATTCTTCATCCTTTCCTTTCTTTGGCGCCGAGCTGGTGTCTTCTCCTTCTTTTCCGAGCCGATTTGCTGTAATCTATTTAGCCTTGTTTGCATTCGGTTCTCGTTCAGAGGGACAGCAGTTATCTCGACTTTGTCCTTTCCTTTGGAACGGAAATTCCTCGTTTTCTCCTTTTCCTGTACAGAAAATAACCATTATCAGTGGCTAAGTCTTGCATATCAATTCTCACATGTTTTGTTATGGTTCCTTATTACTTTCCAAATTCATGATACAAAAAGGTTCACAAATTCTATTAAAAAGCCACTGAAATAGTCATCAAAAGCATACCATTGACGTTCCTTAGTTGCTGCTGTAACTCTTCATATTTCTCTCGGGGGACCGTTTGCTCTTTAAGTTGTTCGGCTTCTTGCTGGGCTTGCTTCATAATCTTATGCAAGGTTCTTGTCTTCGGATCTTTTTTCCATAGGTCAGTGGAGGCTGGGAGTTTTACCTGGACTTTCTTATTACGCTGCTTGGAGTTCAGAACCCTTATTACCCCTGAGGGTGGTGCCTCTGTCTGGATTTTCTTGTCGCTGGTCCTCATATCATCCCTTTCTATTTTAACGTGAACATCAGTCTGTTGCTATTCCTCAACATCATTTGGAACGGCAGCTGGATTTTCAGCAGGGTGATTGTTGGTCCTTCGCCTTTTTGCCTTGCGGGATTTTATTGCAGTGGCCCTCTTTTTCTTCCCTGCGGTCTTTCTTACCCTCTGGTTTGCTTTCAGAATTCTAATTTGCTGTCGGAGCTGGGCTACTGTATTCAATAATTTCTGCCGTTCCTTTCGCAATTTCTTAATTTCCAGCGTTTCATTAGAAGGAACAGCAGGCTTTCTGCTGTGGCTTGGACCATGACTAGTTTCTGGATCTTTCTCTTGGGGTGCTTCCTCGCTATTCTGCTCTGGCTGTTCTGAGGTAGGAACCTTGGCTGGTTCTGTCTCTTCCTGGGCAACTGTTTTTTCTGCTCCTACTCCCTCCGGAATTTCCTCTGGTGTCTTGGGAACAGATTGTTCCCGTTCAGTATCTCTTATCTCCTCTTCATCATGAACAGGAAGATTTCCTTTTTTCTGCCTCTACTGCATGTGATTTTTCAGATGTGTTTTCTTCTTGGGGTTTGTCGTGGAGGTCTACTGGACTAGAAGGTTGGCCATACTTACCCATATTGGCCAAGACTGCGGCCAATTCATCTTCTCCCACTGGGTCTTGTAGTGGGCTACCTTCCTGCTGTCCCATTTCCTCCTCCTATTTGGATTGTTCAGCTTCTGCTTCTGTTTTTGTTTCCGAATGCTCGGCTGCTTCCTCATTTTCCTCTTCGGATTGCTCGGCTTCCTCGGCCTCTCCTTTCTTTTCTCCTTCAGCTTGTTCTTCTTCTACTTCTAGTCGTGAGGATTGCTCGTCCTCAATTACCACTGGTTGGCTAGTGCTTTCCTGGAGCTTTTCCAGCCTTCCTCGCATCCGAGCTAACCGGGCTGATTTTCTGGGCTTCTCTGGCTGTTCAGGTGTATCGGTGGCATGCTTGCGCTTTGCCGATTTCTGGTGTATTCCTGGTCGTTCAGATGCACTAGCAACATGTTTTTGATTTACTAATTCTCTGCGTTTTTCCGGACGTTCTGGTGTGCTTGTAGAATGTTTACGTTTTGGGGATGGTGTTGTCAATCCCCCCTCAATCATTACAATCAGCTCTTCCCAGCTGCTCTGCTGCTGGGTGAGACTATGACTAACTATTAATCGTATTAACCCATGGTGACTGACGACTGACTCTACATGCTGTACCTTTTTTAAGCTTCGTGCAGCATCATGCAGTAATGAATTCAGAAGTGCAGGTAGATTTACAGAGCATTTCTGCTTTAAAACAGCTAAGAGTTTAAGATGTCGTGGTCTTACCACGTCTTTCCTCCCCTCGCAGGTGATGTAGCTCTACACTGTTCTTGCTAATTCCGTCTAGGGTTCTCCTAGCGTTGCTGGCAGAACTCCCTTCCCCTTAATTGTCAAGCTCTGGCCTTCGTCCTGGAAAATTTCCATGATCTTCTGTAATCTTTCCTTCTTTAGTGTCCATACTGGTCCGGTGGCTGGTAGTCTCGAAACTTCTGCAATTATATCGTCGGTGACCGCTATCCGCTTCCCCCTTACTGTGGAGTGATCCCCCTGCAGGTTCTGCAAAAATTCCATCGCTACTGTTTCATTAGACTCCTGCAGGCGACTGAGATAATTCAGCCATCCTACTCTTTCCAGGATCTCCCGGGCAGCAGCGGAGATTGTCAACTTCGGAGGTTCGCTTCGAATTGCCCTTCCTCCCATGGTTTCACTGTGGATTCTTAATGGAAGAGCAACTACTTGTGATGTTTGAAACACAGAGAGGGTGATAATCGCAAGATTTCGAAAAAAAACACAGAGTATGCAACCGAAATGGATTATGAACAGTAACTTGTGTAAAAATAGAAATTCCATGCCGTTAAGCCATGCCATACCATCGTACACTATCTTTCCCGAATAGTGAGCTGACACGTAATTCAGGGAATAATGAGGTTAACCTCCCCCCCCGCAATATGATAGGCTGTCCCAGCCATCAAATAAAGGAGCAGCACCCGATCTGCAACTGAGTCCTAAAGGAACAGCGTATGAAATTATGCCATGTTTAGAAAGACAACGAATTACCGAAATCGAGGCCGAGAGTTGATCGCGTATTACGTAAGAGGATGCTGTGTTATGATATGAGGCTAGTGGATAGGACGTCTGTCGTATTTGCCAAATCTCAAGTGGTCATGGTCACTTCCTTTGCCATGATTGGTGATAATAAATGTTCATGCGATGTATAAATCGGGAAATAATATATGATTAGTTCCTAGGATATAAGAAACAAAAGAGTATTAGTATCTTACCCATTGGTGTAACCAAGGTGACTTCAATACCATTAACAATGCTCTGCTGCCGACAGGTGTCCATAACCTTGGCAGAGTTGTTTTTTCACCCTTGGAACCATGATCCTTTGTGTATACTTAGGAATGTTGTTATGTCAAAGTGTAGACCATTATGCTGGCTTGGTGACCAATTAACCATAATGCCATTCACGAGGAAGGAGCGAAAAGTGGGCAGGCCGGCTCGTGATGAGACCTCCTGTTCCAAGGTTCGATTATTTGATATACCTTTTGGACCATATCCCTGGTGTGGTGGCCATAGTGGGAATGCCACTTCACTTCCATCCTCATGATCATGGTAGGCTGGCTCTTGATGAGACCCCCTGTCCTGCATTTGACATCTCACATATCATGTTCACATATTTTTTTTCTTTTTCATAGAGTACTTTTCCTTATTTATACACAAAGGGTGGTTCAACACTCCTTAAGAGTAGGAATGGTGGAAGAAGTCTTATCATCTCAATAGGAAGATATAATCCCTTTGCTCTTATTCCTAAATAATAATCAAAGAGGGTTAAAGGGATCAGCATGATAAAGATAACCAATCAGGGCAAAATTAGTAAAACAATGACAACAAAAGATAAGAAATAAGTATGTCCTTCCTTTTGTCCTCTTGCCAATGCAGAGCCTTATAAATATAGCGATTTATGGTTTGCGGATTTCGGTATGTTGTGATTTTATATTCATTACACAAGTACATAGCTGTATCTTAAAGACTTGAAAGAATATGGGCAAGAAGCATCCTCAATTTAGATCAGCAAAAGGAATAAGCTGTTTCACAAGGAGAGCAAAAGTATGCTAGTGGTGTTCCTTTTGAAAAAGAAACAACGAAGGACGATAGATCGCAAAAATGCAAATGCCGTTCCTTTGAAGAAGGAACATCAAAAATAAAAATACTATAAAAACACTCAAAATGCCGTTCCTTTGAAAAAAGAACAATAACAACAAAAGAATGTTGTTTCTTTGAAAAAAAAAAAAGGAACAACAGCAACTAAAAATGTTGTTCCTTTGGAAAAGGAACAACAAAAGACGGAAAAATTCCGTTCCTTTGGAAAAGGAACAACAGAAATCAAAATATGTTGCGCCTCTGGAAAAGGGACAACAAACACATCGCAGTGTCGTTCCTTTTGAAAAAGGAACAGCAAAAATGACAAGAAAACATTTAATTCAAACACATGTACAAAAATGACTCAAAGACAAGAACTTATGTACAAATTTTAAAAAGAAATGAATTCCTTAATGAATTACAGGTGAGGAAGATTTCTCTTCCTCTCCTAAAATCTCCATATCAGTGTCTCGGCGTAGCTGCTGGCAGAAGGATTCCCGAGTGAGTGGTTTGCGATAGAGACGAACTCGATGGCCATTTACTTTGAATGCATATCCAGAACCGTCAATGGTAATTAGAGTAAGGGTTCCGTTGTCATGCACCTTTTGGATTTCGTATGGTCCCAACCATCGAGTCCGAAGTTTCCGAGGGAAGTCCTGAAACCGAGAGTCGTATAACAGAGCCCAGTCTCCCTCGTGGAAGACTTTGTTTTTGATGAGCGCATCATGCCATTTAGCTCGCTGCTGTTGAATCAATGCTGTATTTTGTAGTGCAGAGAGCCTAATTTCGTCCAATTCATTGATCTGCTGTAGTCGATTGATTTGTGCCTCGCTTAGATCTAGGCCAACTTCCTGTGCTGTCCGTAATGTTTGGATTTCGAATTCTATGGGAAAAATGGGTTGTTTTCCAAACACCAATTGATAAGGTGAGTAACCGGTGGTGCTCCTCCATGTGGTTCGATAGGCCCAGAGTGCTTCAGGTAGTCGGGTAGCCCAATCACGCCTATGTGACGCAATGGTTTTCGTTAGGATTGATTCTATTATCTTATTGCTACTTTCTACCTGCCCATTCGCCCGTGGGTGATATGGAGTAGTGATTTTATGCTGGACGTGATAATTGTTGAGTGTTGCAGCTAATTTATGCCCAACAAATTGTGGTCCTCCATCTGTAATTGTTTCCCTAGGAAGGCCATAACAAACAAAAAGATGGAACAGGAACTGTATGACAGAGTCCTCTGTGGCTCTTGGCAATGCTTCTGCCTCAACCCATTTGGTGACATATTCTGTTGCCACCAAGATATATGTTTTCTGATTTGATGATGGGTTGATGGGTCCAACGAAATCAAGAGCCCATCGCTCGAATGGTTCAATGAATAACTGTGGTTTCAGAGGCATCTCATCAGCTTGACCAGGTTGTCCTGCTCGCTGGCAGCTGTCACAGGCTTGGACACATTTCTTTGCATCTTTGAAAATCGTAGGCCAGTAATATCCTGTCTGCAATACTTTATGTCCAGTTCTACGCTCAGCGAAGTGTCCACCACACGGTCCATCGTGACAGGCTTTTAGGATGTCAAATATTTCATCTTCTCGAACACATCGCCCGATATGCATGTCTGCCCATGTGTGAAACAAATAGCCCCCAATCCACGAGAATCGAGCACTCTTCTGAACAATCTGCTTGCGCTCATTAGGGGTTAAGTGTTTTGGTAGTTTACCTACTGCGAGGTAATTGGAAACATCAGCATACCAGGGTGTTTGAACGGCAACAGCAAACAGGTGCTCGTCCGGAAATTGATCTTCAACTGCTGCTGCATCGATTGGTTTTGGTATCCTCGAAAGAAAATCGGCTACAGGGTTTTCTTTGCCAGGCCGATCCTTGATTGTGATATCGAATTCCTGCAATAAAATCAACCATCTAGTTATTCTGGCATTTGTGACAGGCTTATTTGCTAAATATTTTATGGCAGAATGGTCTGTATACAAGATAACAGGATATCCTGTAATATAATGTCTAAACTTATTGACAACATGTATTACAGCTAGGAATCCTTTTTCAGTAACAGTGTAATTTAATTCAGCAGGGGATAAATTTTTGCCGATGTAATAGATAGCATATGGTTCTTTATCCTCTTCCTGCCCAAGGACTGCGCCAATAGCTGTATCTGAGGCATCAGATGATATCTGGAACAGTAGGTCCCAGTTTGGTCCTCAAAGGACTGGGGCTGTGGATACGAGCTTCTTTAGATCCTCGAAAGCACGGTCACATTTTTCTATCCAAAGAAAATCAACATTACCAGTTAGTGCATATAAAGGAGCAGCAATGTGCGAATAATGTTCTATAAATCGTCTATAATAACCAGAAAATCCAAGAAAGATGCGTACCTCTGTTTGAGTAGTAGGAGTGGGAATGAGCAAAAGTATTTGGATTTTGGCCGGGTCTACCTGAATGCCGGCTGCCGAAACATAATGTCCTAGGATAATTCCTTCAGTCATCATCATGAAACATTTTTCGTGGCTTAAGCAAAGCCTGGTAACAATGCAGCGTTGTAGGAATTTTTCTAGGGTGTCTAGAGCCGGATCAAAATCATCTCCATATGGTGTAAAGTCATCCATGTAAACTTCAAGTCCATCATTTATTAAATCTGCAAAAATGCTAAGGATAGCCCTTTGGAATGTGGCAGGAGCATTACATAGGCCAAAAGGTAGAACTCGATAGGCAAATGTTCCCCAAGGACAAGTAAAAGTAGTTTTATCCTGGTCTTCGGGGGCAATCTGAATCTGATTGTATCCACTGAAGCCATCCAAGAAAGAAAAGAATTTCTTTCCTGCTAAAGTATCTAATACTTGGTCTATGAATGGGAGAGGAAAATGATCTTTCTGTGTTGCCTTATTTAGTTCCCTATAATCCACACAGATTCTCCATTTTCCATTCTTTTTTGGTACCACCACAAGCGGAGAGACCCATTTACTATCAGAAATAGGATAGATAAAATTGACATCTAAAATTTTCTGAAGTTCAGCTTTTACCACATACTTTATATGAGGATTAAGTCTCCTTTGCGGCTGACGCACAGGTCTGGCATCTTGTTCTATATAAATGTGGTGTGTACATAATTGGGGATCGATTCCTTTCATATCAGGGTAATCCCATGCAAATGCTTCTTGATATTTTGTTAACAGATGGATGAGCTTTGTTTCTTGTTCAGGTGTGAGATTGGCATTGATGTTTAAAGTTTTTCCCGGTGCAATTTCCACAGTTTTACTATTTGCAACAGAAGTAACAGGTATCGTTTGGTCATGCGTATCTTTCAGAGGATCTTCCTCCAATTCATTATCAAACGTTGCTTCTATCATGTGACACGGTGTGCGAGATTCAGTTTGACTAATGAAATTATTAATGGCATCATCTTCTGTTTGGTCTTTAAAATCAAGTGCCTCTTGTATAGTTAATGGAGATCTGATGTTATCAGTAAGGTATGATACATGGTGCTTATTAGTTTTGATTATTGTGACACTTGGCTGCGCTGGAGGATATAGAACTAAATTTTTGCTATTCGGTCCTCTGGTTATGGTCATATTTCCCTGCCGGCAGCCAATGTAGGCATCGGCAGTGGCAAGCCAAGGTCTACCTAAAATTAGTGGGTGTCCATCAAGTTGGGTTTTTGGATTAATTATCAGGAAATCGGTTGGATACTCCCAGGATTCTACAGAGACCATGACATCATGTAGAGTACCCTCTGGTCTAACCACAGATCGGTCAGCCAATTCTAACAAAGTAGAGGTGGGTTCTACAGATGTAATGCCGAGCTTTTGGCAAGTAGTAGTTGTTAAAATATTAATTGCAGCTCCTAGATCAACTAAGGCATTAGACAGGGCCTGACCATAAATTTGAACAGTTATAATTGGATTTCCTGGGTCTTCATATTTAATGGGTGTTTCTTTCCCAGATAATAAGTCAGATAAAGTACCGACTACTTGGACTCTTGGATTACTTGTTATATTCCTCCTTGGTTTCTTTATGCACAACTCTTTGATATTTTTTGCGTATATAGGAATGTCTTGAATGGCTTGGAGGAATGGGATTTTTATGTACAGATTTTGTAATTCTCCCAGAATGTCAAAGTCAGGATATTGTATGGGTCGAGGTATGACTAATCGTTCTGGGAACGGAGGAGAGGATGTGGTTGCTTGATTATGAGTCTGCTGCTTATTTACATCCTCTTGTTGCAATTGATGTTCTCTTGGTAACTGATCTTCAATATGAACTATTTTATCTCCCTCGGTTTCAATTATACGTCCAGATCTTAACTGAAGATCATTGCACTCCCTC
The DNA here is from genome assembly GCA_034641835.2 of Pinus albicaulis. Taxonomy (NCBI): domain Eukaryota; kingdom Viridiplantae; phylum Streptophyta; class Pinopsida; order Pinales; family Pinaceae; genus Pinus; species Pinus albicaulis. The sequence goes on along the minus strand of JAXQQM020076826.1, from coordinate 133,676 downwards.
AGGTCGGGTCCTATTTCTGGTGATTCTATGATTTGGAGAGATTGGACCGGTCTGTTATTTGGATTGGGATTGGGTTGGGCTGGGAGTTGCGGTCTCAGGTTAGACTGGGGATTTTGTTGTAAGGCTGGCAGAGTAGGTTGAGGGAGCGGAATAGTTCCAGCTGGCTGGTACATCGGTCTTTGCCAGCTTGTCTGCCAGGGTGAACTTTGTGAAGTAGGGGGAGTCCATTGTGAAGGATATGGGCTATTTTGCCAATATGGTGGAGTGTAAGGGAAATTCGGCCAACCAGATTGGCTTGTTTGATTCAGCCATGGATTTGAAGAAGGAAACGATTGTGGTGACCAGTTTGAAAATGGGGGTTGAGATTGATTTTGCCACATACTATATTGTTGAGCATTATACTGTGGAGGTTGAAAAAAAGAGGTTGAGTCTGGAAACATACCAGATTGTCTCGGCTGCCACTGGCGACGCTGGTTGATCAAGTACACCGATTCTGGTTCTTCTTCTGCTTCCTTATATACCGCTTTCAATCCAGGAAGTGAGGGGCAGCTCTCCGTAAGGTGATCTTTTGTACAAATGGCGCACGTTTGGACTTTATCCAGTGGACATTCCTTGTGGCTATGTTTTTTTCTGCATCGGGGGCAGAAGATCGCCAAATTCTGTTCTGCCTCCATCTGCTTCTGTTTAGCCTGCACAATATCAAGTTGTGTAGTTAGTGTCCCTAGAATATCAGTTTTGAAATTTTCTAATAAATTTCCAATTTCTGCACGTGTTACTCCTTCTGTTGATACTTTGTTATCTCTTGCAAACCGATCATATTCTGACGGTTTTATTCTTGTGCTGCCTCTCGAACTCCTGATACATAAATCAATGATGTCAGCAAAATTCTCTTGATAAATATCCCCTTTTCCCATGATGTTTAATGTCTCAATCCATTGTTCCTTCATGCCCCTTATTAATGCAGTTTTTAACACATTATCAGGTAAAGGTAGCGATGCATAAGGAGATCTTTGTAGATTGTACTGAAAACGTTCCACATACTCCTCCAATGTTTCATTCGGTCTGGCTGTCATTTGGAATATTTCGTCTTTTAATTCTCTAGATCTACAATAATCCTGATATTTTTTTAAGAAGGATTCTTTCATTTGATCCCAATTGCTGATAACCCCGCCACCTAGTCCCATAAACCATCTTAAAGCAGCCCCTTTTAATGTAGAGGGAAATAATTTCAATTTCTGGGGATCGGTGGTGTAATCATACCCCCTGCATAACACATCGAATTCGAATAAAAATGCATCCGGATCTTCTGATGTGAGACCGTGAAATGTAGGGATATGCTGAAGAGGGATAGCTTTCATGGGTGCATTTGTTGCAGAATCCACTATAGGATATTGTAATGTAGAGGTTTGAGCATTTGGCTGGTTCTGAGCCATGGGATCGAAAATATGCCAATAACCTTCTGGGATATCTAGGAGGGTATTCCTAGGTTGAGAGGGAATGGTTTTGACAGGGATAGTTTTAATAGCACTTCCCTTATCTGGGCTATTTAATGGCTGACTTGTTCCAATAGGAGATTTTGGTTCCTTGGTTTCCCCTGTTTCTCCTTCTCCTTCACAAAAGTTGTTGGAATTCCCTTCCTGCAATAGTTCTGGAGTAGAATTTTCGATTTCTTGAAAGTCCTGCTCTTCAGTTTGACTATGCACCTCAGCAAAGGCTACAGATGGTGATCCTGTGGCCTGAAGGGAACTAGTAGGTTGTTTAGAAATGATTTTCCTGGGGCCTACTGATGGCTGAGATTCTGTTTTCTTATAGATTTCGTCTATGAAGGTCGTTCGGCCAAGGGTCACCGGCCCCTTAGCTTTTTCAGGCTTGGATGGAGGTTTGATATTCTTTTCTGGTCTTTTCTGCTTAGTCATGCACTCAAATGAACTACTAAATTCTATTCAAACAAAGCAAAAACAAATATGTTAGGAAAGCAGACAGTGGAGCAGGGCTTTTACATGCTCTACACGCAGGTTCTTACCTTCCGTTTTTAAGATCCAACTCTTCCCTAGCAGGTTCGTACACTACTCTGAAAAAGACAAATGGCTACACTCTTTCCCCGACAATGGCGCCAAAATGTAGAGCTATAAAAAGGGTCTCTTTCACCTCTAATTACCTCACATTAATATGTCAATCTGGGAGCATTTTATTATTCCAAAGAGTGTCTCAGTCTGAGGCTATCACTTGTCAGAGTAATGCTAGTAGTACAGTGTTTAAAAATACAAGAGTAAACGGATGCTTGTCTATAACTAAGTTACTTCAAAAGAATAAATCACACATTCAGAAAACTAGGCAGCTTATTAGTCAAGGGTTCGGCAGCGATAACCCATCCCTTTGGAAACTGATGGAAAGGAAATTAGAGCATAGACCACGGGTCTGGGAGCTAGACAGTGAATGCCGAAGCTCACTACAGCCTTAGATCGTCTCTCACACCAAAACAACAAATGCGAGTAAATGGAACAGAAAATAAAGAATTGAACAGCAAATCTGGAATGGAATGGAACAACAATCGAACAACTAAGTCTCGAGAGTCGTAACCAAACTTACTCTATTAACCCAAATGCACTCTTCGCAATCAAATAACAATCTTTCACTCTTAAGGAAAATTAAGCAGAACACACTAATGGAACAGCAATAACTATTGATAAATGATGGAACAGCACTAGTAAATCATATACGCACACAACACGCTGAAATAGTAATCTGATCAATCTTAATTAACAGGGATACGACTGTGCTTCCAAATAGAACAACATTATTTCTGAATCCAACAATCATGAAGGACACAACTTCAGATGAAGCTATGACATGAATGTTCAGTACAAAAGCTCTGTAACAGAACAATAAGAATATTCGGTTAAGAATAATAACATGCAATCAACTCTGAAAGGATCAGTAACATAATGCAGAGTCAATACACAATTCTATCTGTAAAAACCTTAATGATTTAATCTTAACAGAGCATGTAATAGCAACTTATAAAACATATCAGATTACCGAATAACAACGATAAGCAAACCACGCAGAAATCAAATCGTAGTGATACAGAAGCAAGTGTCCTCCGGGGCCGGGCCCTTAGCCTCCAAGGATACACCGCCTTAAGTTAATCCAGACGCAGAAATGAGATAACCACCAAGCTTATATTAATGCATAAGACAAAAGTACAATGAACCAGTTCTCAACGAGACTCGATGATCAAAGTTGATTTTTAACAGAAAATTACATAAGAAGTATATCCCAAGCTAACAGTGCTGTCCCTTTATATAAAGGTGATGGCGGAGATGTCCAAGTAACAAGATAAATAAAGCAGCGATCCCTCAGGATCAAAGATCCTGAGGGATTCGCCAAACTGTTAATCCTTCATCTTTTCTTTTCTTCTCCGCCGAGCTGGTGTCTTCTCCTCCTTTTCCGGGCCGATTTGCTTTGATCTGCTTAGCCTTGTTTGCATTCAGTTCCCCTTCAAAGGGACAGCAGTTATCTCATCTTTTCCTTTCCTTTGGAACGGCAACTCCTCGTTTTCACCTTTTCCTGCACAGAAAAATAACAATCATCAGCGGTTAAGTCTTGCATATCAACTCTCACATGTTTTGTTATAATTCTTTATTATTTTCCAAATTCATGATGCAAAAAGGTTTACAAATTCTACTAAAAAGCCATTGAAATGATCATCAAAAGCATACCTTTTTAGTACTCCACACACCCGACACATTTTGGGGAGAAGTAGCACATACAGTGGTAAACATTCTAAAAAAAGCACATGTTCGTGTAAATAGTGACAAAACTCCATATGAACTCTGGTATGGTAATTCTCCCTCTGTGAAGCATTTTAGAGTTTTTGGAAGTAAATGATTTATCAAAAATAATGATGAAAAACTTGGAAAGTTTGAACCTAGATCAGATGAAGGAATACTTCTTGGTTACTACTCCACGAGTAGAGCTTATAAATGTTACAATAAAAGACTTCAGAAAATTGTTGAATGTATTGATGTTGTTATTGATGAGTCTCTTGCAGCCCCAAAAGAAGAAAAACAGATAACAAATGAAGACGATGGCGACTAATGCCCTTCCACATCAAATAGCAATGATATAAATAGTGAACCCAATGAAGAACCTGAAGATGATTTATCTGAAAAAGCTCCATCCAGATATGTTCAAAAGAATCATCCAGAATCTCAAATTTTGGGAGATAAGGGAGCAGGAGTACAAACTAGAAGGACTCTTGTGGGATGTTCAAAAGAATCATCCAGAATCTCAAATTTTGGGAGATAAGGGAGCAGGAGTACAAACCAGAAGGACTCTTGTGGGATCTTCTAGCTATCTGGCATTTCTATCCACTATTGAACCACACAATGTCAATCAAGCTAGAAAAGATGAATGTTGGGTTCAAGCCATGAATGAAGAGCTTGATCAAATTGAGAAGAATCACACTTGGGAATTAGTACCAAGACCTCATAACAAAAATGTCATTGGAACTAAATGGATATTCAAAAACAAGTTAAATGAGAATGGGGATGTTTTAAGAAACAAAGCTAGACTTGTTTGCAAGGGGTATACTCAACAAGAAGGTATAGACTTTGAAGAAACTTTTGCTCCTGTAGCTAGACTTGAAGCCATAAGAATGTTTCTTTCTTTTTCAAGTTTTCAACAAATCAAAGTTTATCAAATGGATGTTAAATCTGCATTTCTCAATGGTGATCTAGAAAAAGAAGTTTATATAGAACAACCAGAAGGATTCATTTTGGGAAATGATGAAAATCTTGTTTGTAGACTTAAAAAGGCTCTATATGGTCTCAAACAAGCTCCAAGGGCATGGTATTATCGTCTTGACAAATATCTTCATCAACAAGGATTTTCAAAAGGGTCTGTTGATAGCAACTTATACACAAAAGTTGAAAATGATAAACTATTGATTGTGGTTGTATATGTTGATGATATCATTTTTGGGAGTAATGAAGAATCTATGAGTCGGAAATTTGCTTCTGTCATGCAGCAAGAATTTGAAATGTCCTTACTTGGAGAACTAACATTCTTTCTTGGCTTGCAAGTGCATCAAACTACAAATGGTATATTCTTATCACAAGCAAAATATCTTAAGCAAATTCTGAAGAAGTATGGCATGGAAGAATGCAAACCTGTAAGTACACCAATGATAACTGGATGTAATCTCAGTTCTCATGATGATTCTCCCACGGTGAATCAACCAGAATACAGATCTATGATAGGAAGTCTACTTTATCTCACTAGGACTAGACCAGACATTATGCATGCGGTTGGGATTGTTGGACGATTCCAAGCTAATCCAAAAGAGTCTCACCTTTAGGCTATCAAAAGAATATTCAAATATCTACAAGGAACTCAAGACTTTGGACTATGGTATCCAAAGAATGTTGATCTCACTCTTCATGCTTACACTGATGCAGATTGGGCTGGAAATGTTGATGATAGGAAAAGCACTAGTGGTGGTGCATTCTATATGGGGCCCCGGTTAGTATCTTGGTTCAGCAAGAAGCAAAGCTCTATTGCCTTATCTATAGCAGAAGCAGAATATGTGGCTGCCGCATCATGTTGCACTCAACTTATTTGGATGATGCAAACCTTACAAGACATTCAAATCAAATTTTCACCTCCTATCTCCATTATGTGTGATAATACAAGTGCCATCAGTATTTCAAAGAATCCTGTTATGCATTCCAAGACCAAGCACATTCCCATCAAGTATCACTTCTTACGTGAACAAGTGCTTGAACAAAAGGTGAAGTTGGAATATGTTCCCTCCAAAGAACAAGTTGCTGATATATTTACCAAACCTCTGCCCAGGGAAGCGTTCGAATATCTCAGACAGAAGCTGGGAGTAGTCTCTGCCTTGCAGAAAATTAGAACTTCTTAAATTCAGAAGATTAAATTGGATATGCGGGTTTCCTAAAAGACAAACGCGTATATACGAGGGTTTATACACAGAAAACCGCGTATGGTTAGTTGCTGACAAATTTTGTTTTGGGTCAGCATTTTTTAGCATAGTTGCAGTACTGTTTGGTATCTCTGATGCTGTATGGTATCTCTGATGATGTTTCAGCTCTTATATTTATGTTTCATTCTATGATATTGGGTAAAGATGCCTTGATGATTGGTTGTTGAAAGTGTTCAGGGGGAGAAATGTATGATGATTCCCATGGTTGGTTTTGGTAATTCTGGTTATGTTTATTTCTGACAGTGCATCTGATGTGACAAAAGAAGATAGGTACAGGTGGTACAGATTCAGGGGAGAAGAAGGAGAGTGAAATTTTCAGTTTTTCACTTTCCATACACAGGTTTTATGAAGAAAAGTCGCGTATACACGCGAGTTCCAATGGAGACAGAAGCGTATGCTTTTTTGTTAAGAAAAACAGTGAGATGGCACAAGAACAGGAGCACAGTTTCAGGGGGAGCATTAGCCTTGCTGAGTGTAATGCATTGTTGGCATTATGATGATTCTGAAATGTGATCTCTTTCTTGAGGTCTTTTTGGTAGTGGTCATAAAAAGTCATATTTGTAATTTGATGAAAAGGTCATGATGAGACCTATGATGTAAAATTGTAATATTCAGACATGTAAGGACTTGTTCAAATGTGTAAACCCACTTGGTTGGGTACTTGAGTCTGATATGTAAATCCACTTGGTTGGATCTTTGATGTAAGTATGAGTCCTTGGTGATAGGAAGGTCATAGAGTCATGTACTTCATTGAAAAATATGTTTGAACTTTCAGCATGAATTCAAGGGGAGCATGGTAACTTCAGTGCACATCAGATCTACAACGCTCTTCTATCTACATGAGGAGAAAACAACCTTGTGTTGGTTTTGATCCGCCCTTTTCCCTTGATGTCAAAGGGGGAGAGTGACATGGTGTTTGAATAGGGGAGAATATCATTATGCTTAATGTATCTATCTGTTGTGGTGATCAAACACCATCGTGGTTGCCATCAAGTCCAAAGGGGGAGATTTTTGGCAATATGATGCAGAGTGTTGTCCTTGATGGCAACCCACTTGATGAAGATGATGGCAACCTACTTGATGAAGTTGTCCTTAATGCTTGATGAGTTTATTAATGATGTAAATCTGATGTTCTACAAGTAGCTCAGAAGTACCAGAGAAAGAAATATCAGTAAGGGCCAGAACAATGATGAAAAGTGTGTGTCACAAAGCATACACGGGTTTGTTTAGGAGAAGTAGCGTATGCACGCGGAAAAGTACGTGCCAAGTTGTGTATGCCCTTGTGCGCTCCAAATTTAGAATACCAAGGGGTGTTACCATGGTATTGACCCATTGTATTGAGCGCTTGATTATCTATTTGGTCCCGTCCAGGAATACCATCGGAAGTGGTGTGGTTTTGACTCATGGTATTGATAAAGGCTAAACCTATATAAGGAGAAGAAGATCATTGTGCAAAGGTGTGCATGTGTCTGGGCTTTAAATGAATACTTCACTCTGAAGTTTATCTGGATGGTTGAACTCTGTTCTTAATCGATAGATCTGAATCTATGATGCACCTATGAATATGATGAAGGTTCAAAATCTCTAGATCTGGAAATGATGAATCTCTAGGATGATCTGAAAAGAAGTATTGAAGACCTGGCACAAATCTGTTGAAGAAATTGAAGAAATCTGGGTGAGTTCATAGATCTGGTCTGTTCTGCAAAGTTTATCTTTTATAAATCTATACGCAGGTTCATTTCATAAAAAGCATGTGTATACGCGGATCTGTTTAAACAAAGGCGCGTATGGGAAGTTAGGGTTGTTCTGAAAAATGCACAGATATATACGCGGGTTAGTTTCGTGAAAAGTGCATGTATACGCGGATCTGTTTAAACAAAGGAGCGTATGGTATCTAAACTTATAGTTGCTCAAGGTTGAATGTGATTCTACATATCTATTCCGAAGTTTGGGTTATCTCTGATATTCTGATTATAGTGGTTTCACTGTTCTGTTGGAAGCAATGGGAAAAGTATGATTGTTGATAAGTGAAGGGTTGTATTGAAGCTGTTTGATCGAGTTTGAAAATTGATGAAACGTGGTCTGTAGTGGTGTTGAGGGTCAAAGCCTTCAGTCAAGGGGTTGTAGCTCCCTTCCAGGAGAGGCTGGTAAACGAGAGCAGGGGGTCGTAGCTCCCTTCCAGGACAGGCTGGTAAACGAGTACAGGGGGTTGTAGCTTCCTTCCAGGAGAGGCTGGTAAACGAGAGAAGGTTGTAGCCTTCTGCAGGTGGGTGCCTGTGTACTGGTATGAGTCTGCACCAGTACATGGTTGTAAGAAGTTTTCTTTATAATAAATATTGAAGACTGAGACGAAGGCAGCGGTGGTTTTCTCCCGAATTGGGTTTCCACCTAAAATCCTGGTGTTCATGTGGGTTTCTTATGTGTGATGATTATTCTGTTCCTTCTGCACCTATTTACTGTTTTCTAAAACATCTGATGAATGAATAATGCAATGATCTAAGTTAAGAATTAAATGCATAATTAGATCTCTGGACATACGCGAGTTCTGTAAAGGATATCCGCGTATATACGCGAGTTGGCTTCAGGAAAGTAGCGTATGGGTTTTTAGAAAGGAAAAAGTAAAAAGTTTTATTATCTACACTAAATACTGATTCACCCCCCATCTCGAGTATTTTTCCAAACATCTTGTAATAATGGGAAAGTAGTTGAGAGTAGTTGAATGAGATGGTTATCTTCTTCATGTATATAAGAGAGTGCTCTCTCTTCATTTTGGGAGAGGAGAGTTCATTAGTTCATTAGTTTTTGAGTTTGGAGAGATAGTCTTGTAATTAGGAGAAGGGGATTCTTAACTGTGATTCATATTCTTTTATTGTATGCTTTCATGATTTGTCATTTGATTCTTGTAATGTAATTTGAGATAGCTTTATTGTTGTGAGCTCACATATGTTGTTTGTCATTCAACTCTTCACATGCTGTATTGATTTTCTCTTATGCAATTTCCTGCTTTCATAGTTAATGTTTCAATGCCTTCCTAGATTAATTTGATTTTAGTAATTTAGATTAGATTAGTTCCACTTCGGTCCTGCATATATAGTGCATGTGCTTCGTAAGCCTACGAACCTCGGATTGACAAATTAAATGGTTGGACAAGTACTACAATAGAATTAAACGACAATAGTTTCACCCAACATTTTGGCGCCGTTGCCGGGGAAGCACGATGGATTGAAGTTCAGTTTGATTTTTCATGCAAGTGTGTTTAGACATGTTCGTAACTCCAAGGTGACAGGGTTGTAAGACGTGGGGAACAACCTACGCATCTTTCGAGATACTGTAATGGGCTCGGCCTCATATGAGTCAAGGCATGTAGGGTGTGTTTACATTTATGCAAGTGTGTTTAGACATGTTCCTAACACCGAGGTGACAGGGTTGTAAGACGTGGGGAACAGCCTACGCATCATTCGACATACTGTAACGGGTCGGCCTCATATGGGTCAGGACATGTAGGGTGTGTTTACATTTATGCAAAGTGTGATTTTCAAATTCTGCAAGTGTGAATTTCAATTTCTGCAAGTGTGTTTGATTTCCGCAACTGTGAAGAGTGTTTTTTTATTTTTTTCAGCATGAGTGCTTTTATTTATGCAAGTAGTTTATTTTCATTTAATATTTTTAGATTTAAGTTTTGGGTGCACTAAGAATCCCTTTTTCAACATGGTTTAACAATGAGTTTCAACTTGGAACTACTCACTCAGATCCTAGCAGAAGTCGGGATCTCCTCTTCCTTGGAAGAGGAGATCTTGACAAGAATTAAATGTTCAACTACTCCCCAAGAAACAAACGAAGATTTAACATCTGAAGAATCTTGCATATCTGATGACGAAAAATCATTCGAACAAGAGAATGAGGAAGAAGAAGAGGAGTTACAACATGATCTAAGTAAGAAAAATCGTGCCTATCAAAGCCTTATCGAACAATGGTTCCAGGTAAGTACTCGATTAGAGTCATCTTTTTATTTTCATTTAGTTGATTTGCAGTTTCAACAACTAGACTCATTCACTCTAGAATATTTTCATTTTTCATTTGAACAATTCCTATTGAATATATTGTTGTTACTGCTACGTGAGTGGCTTCATTGGAAGTTTAATTACACGTAACTAATTTTTAAAATTCTAATTAGTATAGAGTAGGCAGGCTTTCATTTTCAGTTTTTGCTTTCATTCTCAATTTTGCTTTTACCTAGAATAAATATGCTTTCTTCTGCGATTAGTGCGATTGGGAGGATAAAAAAAAAAGAATGATTTAGATCAATTTCAGGAATTTAAAAAAAAAATTGTTTTGCAATATGACTAATCGATTTTATCGTTAATTTGCAAATCATTTTTTTTTCTTTTCTTTTCTCCATTTGCTAATTTTTTTTTTTTAATAAATCGTGAATTGAGGCTGAATAAAAACAAACTGAGTTTTTATCTGAACAATGGCTGAAACTGTGTCTAGCGTTTTTATCTGAGCAGTCGCTGAAACTGTGTCTAGCTTGCAATTGATTACGTTTTCTAGGCATACTAAAATCTGCAGCAAGCAATTAGATGATAAAACCTGCAAAAACAATTAAATCTGAAATTTCCCAGGTTCATCATTTCGCTTCAATAAAATAACTATGAGTTTCGCTGGACTTGCAAGTTGTAGCGATGCCAAACCTCCACCCATTGTTAATAAACCTGCAACTAGCAACAAACAAATGAAACCGCAATAAAGTAAAAGATTATTCTTATTGTTTGCATATTTCGAACACTGGAATTTTCTCCTATGATTAATTCTCACGTTTAATTTGGGGTTTCATAACAAAATCTAGAATAACATGCAGATGTTGATTGAGAAATATCGGCCAAATCCACGGGTTGTTACACTATCTTTGGCATCTTAAAATAATAGGAACGAAATCCCATCAGTATCATGGCCATATAACTATTTTTATGGATTGGTTTTCCTAAATTTTCTATCCGTCGGCATACTTTATTGAGATTAAACGATTATGTTGTTGCTTATTTGACGGATCCCTTCTTTACTGGTTGGGAGTTTTTCTCCATCGTTTATCTTGGAGGAAGCATTTTTATCATGAGAATAAATAAATCCAGTCGAAAGAGGTATGAAGGTTTAATTCTCCTAGCTAATGAGGTTTATCAAGAAAACATTTATGCGGATAATAAAAAGTTCCACTCTTTCAAAAAGATAGCGAGGAGCATGGGTTATGGTGAAAAGGACATTTGTCTTGTGTCTTTCCAGTCAATTTCCAAAGGTTATTATGGTGAGTGTGGAAAAAGAGGCAGATATATGAAGGTAACTGGACTTGACAAAGATATCAAGGATCAACTGTATAAAGTGGCATCTGTGAATCTTTGTTCCAACATATCTGGTCAGATACTTGCAAGTCTTATAATGAATTCCCCACAGAGTAAAGACGACTCATTTGAATTGTTCTATGCAGGCGTTGAACCAGTTAGAAGGTTTTACTTGCAATGAAGCAGAAGGTGCCGGGTATGTCTTCCCTCGCATTCACCTACCACAAAAAGCAATCAAGGCTGCAGAAGCAGTAAACATGATGCCAGATGCTTTCTATTGTCAAAGATTAGTGGAGGCCACAGGCATTGTGGTTGTTCAGGTTCTGGATTTGGTCAGCTACTTGGCACGTGGCATTTTTGAAACACAATTTAGCCCCAAGAAGATAAAATTCCCCAATATAGCATCCGCCATGGCTTGTGTTGTAAAACTGTCTCTTCAGGGGCCTCATTACATAATGGGCGGTTTGATATTGATGATAATTTTGGTTCTTTTGCAACTAACACATAAATTGTGATCCACTTTCCAACAATGGTAGCTGTTTTGGTGAATCAGAAGATCAAAAATCTTCTGTGTTTCCTGCACGTGCTGGTGTTGATCCCCCATTTGCACGTGATCCACCCTTTCCGGCATCTGTTTTTGGAACAAGTCAGATTCCTATGCGCCCTTCCCTTGGAGCTAATGTATATAAAATTGGTATGCGCAGCGGTACTTTAAGTGCCGATCTACCTAATGTGACATCCTCGCAAGGCCCAATTCCTACAGATGTTGGTAAAACATCTCTTTTGGGTAGTATGAACCATGATGCATCATCCACACTGACTACATCATACACAGCAAAAAGATTTCCAATGACATATGAGAGGTCAAGTAAAAAAAGTTTTCTTGAAGAGAGTAATGACATTAAAGCACCAAGGCGTGTTCTTAAGTTAGAATCACAAATGGACAAGTCATATGTGGATGCCCCATCGAAGGATACGAGTTACAAGGATTTAAAATATAGTTCAATACCAAATTTTCAGAGACCACTCTTAAGGAAGCATGGGCCAGGAAGGTCATCTGGGATCAATAGACTAAGTTTTGAGGATAACCAACTACCAGCTGGGGAGACGTTTAATTATGTGGATGGTCTTATGTCCCTCAATGATGCCCTTACAGAGGGACTTAGTGTCAGTGAAGATTGGTCTACTAGAGTTGCTGCTTTTAATTACTTAAGGAAAATGCTACATCAAGGGCCCAAAGGCGTACAGGACATAACCCAAATTTTTGAGAAGGTCATGAAATTTTTTTTTCAGCATTTGGATGATCCACATCATAAAGTGGCCCAAGCAGCACTTTCCACACTTGCTGACTTGATACCAGCTTGTCGAAAGCCATTTGAAGGGTACCTGGAAAGGATTCTACCTCATGTATTTTCACGGTTGGTTGATCCGAAGGAGTTAATTTGACAACTCTGTTCATTAACGTTGGAGATTGTAAGTAATACTTATAGCATAGACTTGGTCCTTCCTGCCTTACTTCATTCACTTGATGAGCAGCGCTCACCAAAGGCCAAGGTGGCTGTTATATATCTTCCTTCACAGAGTTAGGAATGAATGGCGAAACTTCTACTGGAAGTGGGTAGCTGAAATTATGGCTTGCAAAGTTAGCACCATTGGAAAATGATAAGAATAAAAAACTTAAGGAGACAACTGTTACTGCTATTATATCTGTCTATTCATATTTTGATTCTACATCTGTCTTGAATTTTATCTTAGGCATCACAATTGAAGAGAAAAACACATTGCGTCGATCTCTGAAGCAGTATACACCCAGAATTGAAGTGGACCTCATGAACTTTTTTCAAAGTAAGACCCAACGGACATGGTCTAAGTCATTATATGACCAGTCTGATCTTGTTGGCACATCTTCTGAGGAAAGTTGTGCTTTGGAAGGGCAATGGGATTCTGAATAAAATCGAATTAAACTTCTGTTGAAACCGGCGTAGCAACAGAGCTCGAATCGAATTGATGAAGCGGATATTCATTAAGCATTACAGTTATAATGAGGACGATGCCCCAATTTGCAAACCCTTTTGGTGATCCATTTGAAACAAATTATACTCATGGTGTTGGGGCCTTTCCATCAGAGTAATTGATTCGAAAACCTTGGCTCCCTGTAAACATAAAGAAAAATCTTTAATATTTGTTCGTAACTTGCACGCTGAAACTGTGCTATAGAGCCATAATTTGTAAAACATGTTTCCCAATGATATGGTTGAGAGTGTGATTTTATAGGTTGGTCAGAGTGGTTTTTAGCTGGAAGACAAAGGTATTTTCTTTACGACAATTTTCCATTTTAACGTTTTGTAGGCAGCTTAGATTTGGGCAAAGGCGGAGAACACAACAGAGCCTATTTCTTTCACTCAATAAATTTGTTTGACAGCCGCAGCACCTGTCAACAAGACACGACAATGGCTTCAACCTCAGAAGAGGAAGAGAATGTTGCCGAGCATTAAGATTGGAGAAGAATTTTTTATTCTTATGCTTATGCTGGATTTTATGCCAGACACTGATTGTTTTTTTCATGCTCACTATCTCCATTAAAGTAATGTTCATGATGCCAGGAAACTTACTGACGCTGATTGGATTATCCGTCACGGCTTGATGTTTGTTATTGGATACTTAGGCATGCTACAATTGAATGGTTTGAATATTCAACTATATATGACAATGTACAGGTCCAATCTTGCAGAGAAGTAAATGAGATTATTGCAGCAAATCGATGTGAATCATACTTTTCCCAACTTCCAATTGCTTGAATGAATTTAACGGTGCATCTAAGAAACTGATTTAACTTTCAGAGCTTTAGTAACATGAATCAGCAAGAAACTGAATATTTGCTAGTGCTGAGACAATATTGCTACACTTTGCAAAGCATGACAAGAAATGGAGATCTGACTTTAATTTTGCCTGTTTTGTTTTTCTTTTTGCCTTAAAAAAAAAAAAAAACCATGAAAATTGCAAATGGACCTTTTAATAAATTTCTAAAAACAATACGAATGCATGTATTTACGCTTAACACTAATTTGTTTCTTGAAGTCACTTTGACAGCGATCGATGATGAAATCAGCGCAGGCAACAGGTTAACACATCGTTTCTTTCTTTTGCTCGCATTTGTACTTATTCTTGCATCTTACATTTTACAATGCTCTCACGAAGTTTTCATACAGGATTTGTACTAAGTTTTTTTCAGGTTTCGGAAATGATCGCATTTTGCTGCTGAAGTGATTTTCAAAGATCATAGAACTTTTGAGAAACATGCTTTCATAAATAGCTTGAAGGAGTTGTAACTCATCATAAACATCATGATGTTTGCACCTCTTGATGTTTTTTGTTACACAGCGACCATGTTGATACACCAACATTTCCACTTTTTCCATTATCCATGCTGTAACACTGTAACATTTCTCCTTCAAAGCTGATTGACCATCCTTGTGTTGAAGCCCATTTTCCATTACCTTATCTTTCACGACTTCATGCACAGTTATTTTTCTGAATCGCATACATTCCTTTATCCTTTTCAGTTTATTTTCCTTCTAGTTTTCCTTCTGAATAAAACTTATCCCCTTTCCATAATTACATTTCCTTGCTTTCCTCGCCATGTTGATCCACACTGCTTGTCCGTGAGTTCTTTCCATTTATAGTCCTACCAAATCTCTTTGTACAAACTTGCGTTGACTGATGTGGGATTTCTTAAGGCCCACCTTTCAACAAGTCTTGCCCCATCGACCTCAGCACCTTATCTGGGAAATAGACTAGAGTTCCTTTTGGGTACCTTGAGACTTGCATGCCTTAATGGCAAGTTCTCTCGCTGACAATCATGGGAATACATCAATGTCCCTTGATCGTCAGATCTTGCAAATGGCTCGACGTCAACCCCTTTATTCACATTTCGCAAGATGTACTCGGGTACCTTGGCACTCATTGACATCAATGGTGAGTTTGCCTCGCATTGGTTAACGGCATGCATCAATGGCCGGTAATCCAATGATTTCTCTTCATGCTCGACATCAACACATTCTTTCGCATGATTAGACTTGTACCATCAGTTTTGTAGCAGATGAAGACTATACACTTTTTCACAGCAGTTACAGCAGCATGAATTCTGATCTACGAGAGTATCACAGTTCCACTTTCAGCCTTTATCTTTTCCATGATTCAGCATCAGCAGTTCAGATTCCTTCATTTCCCAGGATCCAGTTACAACAACATCAGCATTCACAGTTACATTTGCATGATCCTGCTGCAGTAAAACCTTCCATGTTCTAGTAGTTACAGCAGTTGCAGTTACAACAGTTGCAGCCACAATCACATATTCTCTAATCTAGCAGTTACAGTAGTTGCAGCTACGACACCAGTCATGTTTTCATGATTCATCAGTAGCAGCAGCTACATTCCTATTGCATAGTTCATCATTCTTGGGTAAGTGGAAGCATGTTGTTTTCTAATCTTTAATCATGCAATTCCTTATATGCTGACTTGAATATTTTGGAAAATTCCCTCATCATGCTCCATTTCCTTTCATGACCCACGCCAAGTTGCATGAGGACATGCAACCAATTCAGTTGGGGGGGGGGACTATATTCACTACATATTCACTACCATGATTCCATTTCTCCACCACTATCACTCCATTTTTTTTTATCTCATTTACCATTCACCAACATTTCTTTTCCAACAATACTTTGTTGCACTTTGCTTCATACACATTAATATACATATTGGCATGTTTCATGAATATTACAAAAGGGCTTTCTTATGCACATTGATAGCTTATGATTTCCAGTGAGTGTTTACATTATTATTGCAGCAAGAGAACAGAAAACGAAATGAATGTTGTTAACACAAGAACCAACATTATTTGTATTCATGGTTGTCACACAAGAACCAACCATAAGAAAATGTAAGTTGTTACTCATGTCTTTCACATATCCTGGAAACATTCATTATTAAAAAGACATCATCATGTAAAGCCAAAGTTCAGATGCCAAACGTTCTTAAAAGAGATCCATGCATGGTTGCATGAGGACATGCAACAAGTTCAGTTGGGGGGGATGTTGGGACTTAGAAATGTTGTATTTCCATCCACCTTTCCCTTCACTATTCCTTACATCTTATCATCTCATTAACCTTTCATTATATCATTTCCATAAATACATTTGGGTTTCACCTTCTTATTTTCCACTTTATTCATTTTTGTATTACAAGTGAATTTATGATTAAATATTAGAAAATATACATGTTTTTATATATATCTCAAGAATGTGTGAGCTTTGTAATGTGTAGGAGAAATGTGAAGGATTAATTCTAAGAGACGTCTGGAATATCTCCTCCACCATATTAAGGAGATAATTATTCAAGCCTATTCCTAAGGAGAAGATCATGGAGGATTTGGTTGGCATATCTTATTCAAGATATGTGAGAGATGTGTGGAGGATTCAAAGGGATCATGTCTTGTAATAATGGGAAAGTAGTTGAGAGTAGTTGAATGAGATGGTTATCTTCTTCATGTATATAAGAGAGTGCTCTCTCTTCATTTTGGGAGAGGAGAGTTCATTAGTTCATTAGTTTTTGAGTTTGGAGAGATAGTCTTGTAATTAGGAGAAGGGGATTCTTAACTGTGATTCATATTCTTTTATTGTATGCTTTCATGATTTGTCATTTGATTCTTGTAATGTAATTTGAGATAGCTTTATTGTTGTGAGCTCACATATGTTGTTTGTCATTCAACTCTTCACATGTTGTATTTATTTTCCCTTATGCAATTTCCTGCTTTCATAGTTAATGTTTCAATGCCTTCCTAGATTAATTTGATTTCAGTAATTTAGATTAGATTAGTTCCACTTCAGTCCTGCATATATAGTGCATGTGATTCGTAAGCCTACGAACCTTGGATTGAAAAATTAAATGGTTGGGAAAGTACTACAACAGAATTAAACGACAATAGTTTCACCCAACAATCATCTTCTTTGTTGTTGATTCCTATTTCCAAGAAGCGATCCATTCAAGATGAATTTTTCTGCAGGAGGCTTTGATTCCAAGCATTTGTGGAAGAGTGAGTGTTTTTATGATAATTTTATAACAGACGAAGACTAAAAAACAAATGGATATCTCATATGTATTAAATCGGGTCTCAATGTTGGTATATATTACAATTTGTTGTTTTGGGAGGAGAGCATAAAATGGAACAGAAGGTGGCGCTGGTACATTTGGTTTCACCGTAAACCGAATGAGCTTGAATAGATGGAATATGAAAGGACATCCTTGTCATCCTTTGTCATATCCAAGACGAGTTTTGTGCTTTTTTTGCTTGTTAGACAAGCTCTTCCCAAGGCACATGGTTGGCTTGGGAAGTGCAACAATATCCAGGTGGATATTGGTGGTCACTCACCTATTCCACTTGGGGCTCCACCATTGTCTCCATTGCCCCTTTCAATTTTTCGCCGCATAACTTACCGTTTCTTTGTAGCGCTGGGTCCTAAACTTCCGGAGCCGTTTTGAGGCCCTAAACGACATTTTTGGGCATCGCGCCTCTATCGAATATCATTCCGTTTCGAAATGATATTCATGGTGAAAGTTGTAGTCCTCAGATAGAGCTTTCTAATGATGTATCATGTGCGTCAAACAGAGATAGTATGCCAAAGTTACGTCCCTGGGAAGTTGAAACACCAATTTACCCAAACGGGGCCCATAGTTTTGGCGCTTCATCTCCTAGGGTTAGGTTTTTGGATGTTTAGGATTATCCATTGTTTCTCAATAATAAATAGGCCCTCGAGCCTCATTGTAACTCAGTTCAGAGGCCTGTAGCCGCCACATCTCTTCTCAGAGATAGCTACCAGCGCCCTAGCTAGTTTTATTTCCATTATGTCTGTAAGCAAATTTCAGTTCTTTGATATTAATGAAACGAAGTGTTATTTCCGCTGCATCTCTGTATTTATGTTTATATGTTTATTCTCGTTGCGTTCTCGCATAACCGGATCATGCAGTTTGAATTTATACTTCTGCATGCAATATGCTCTTGAACTAGGCATTGAATGTGAATCATCTGCAACATTATTGACTTGCTTCTTGTGGGAGTCTTTTTCAATGTTTTGAACATAAACAGGTTTGGAATGATGACTGCACTATTTTAATTCTTCTTGTGGGAATCGAGATTCAATCTGCAAAAACTCAATCTTTTCTTGTGCATTTTGTAAATAGGCTAGAATATCATAGACATTGTCCTTACTAATTTGGACAGTGTTGTTAGAAGTGGAAATTATTAGAGTTCTCAATAACTCTAATAATCCATGAATTTTCGTCATTATTCAAACAAATCTAGTAAACAAATTATCACAATACCAATGAAGCACTTATACTCAAATCTGGCCAACATACATTGTTTCCACTTATTTTAGTTCTTTCTTGAGAAAATCTAGCTGCCTTCCACCAGAATGTTGGCTAAAGAGGCCAGTGGTACAATTCACAAATGCAGAAATAAATATAAAATGACTTAAATGATTAAAACACCTGTTCTTCCATGACTTGAGATGAAATATCAAAGGTAGAACACCTAAATACCAGCTCTAAATACTTTAAGCATACATGTATCACAACTCCAAAATCATAGTCCCAACAAACCTTGACAACATGTGTATGATATCAACTATTCAAATTTTCGTTAAACTAGTTTTTTGGAATGATCTAAAACCCTTTGGTTCTTTGAGGTGTCATGGTAGAAATTCCTCAATCTATCTTTGTCAACAACAATATCTATGTCTTCATGGTCATACAAACTCCATGTATGACGATTGCAAACTTCATGGTAATAAATGCACCAATACTCCATCATAAAACCTTGAAGATTGATTTAAAAACGAAGATTTTCGTGTGCTTTTGGCCACCTCGACGTTGTGTAGCCTCCGTTCAAAATTCTTTGCATTTTCTCCTCCCTCCAGAATTCATTTTTTTTCTAGGTAAATTTCTCTTCTAAAAATCACATCTCTTATGCTATCAAAATCAGATTCTGTCGTCACTATGGCTCTCTATCTGAGTGTAGTTAATATGAATATGTTATTTGTAGGGAGAAGGATGGCATGACCCACATACTTAGAGAGGTCGAGAAGCCTAGATCTAATATTCACGAGAAGGAAACATGCGAGGCTGTGACGGTAATTGATACCCTACCAATGATGAATGTGGGCATTATTGCTTATATCAAGACACCTAGAGGGCATAGGGGCACCACAGACAAGAGGAGAAGAAACTGTGAAGGCCTACTATGGAGGACTCAACTATGGTGTTGATATGGTATTTCACCCTACACACTTGTTTGAGATATGGTCTTCGACTGAGTTGAATTTCAATAAAAGGCTCCACGGCATAGAAAATTTTAGGGGCGAATTTTAGCCCTTGGGGGAAATTAAGGTGTTTTAAAAATTTTATTGGGCGAATTTTTTGTATCATGGTATATTATTTAAAAGCACCCCAAATTTATTTTATAAACAAATTAGGTCTAGAGGTTAGCCCACCTTATTTTATGTGAGAGGGTAAAAAACCTAAATTTATATTTCAAATCACCGCAAATTTATTTTATAAAAAAATCAGGTCTAGAGGATAGCCCACCTTATTTTAAGGGAGAGGTTAAAAAAAAAAATATCCCTTGAAAATAGGAGTTACAACCTTCCATTCACCCCAATTTACAAGAATATGTATTTATGATAGTTATTTCATCCTCCACATTTGGTGTAAAAAAGGTTTCTTTCTTTCATTCGCTAGTATTTCATGGTATTGAGATTAATTTGGAGAAAATGACCCTCATTTTTTGGAACAAATGGTAGTAAAAGAACTATTCACCTTTATTTAATAATTAAAGAGTCTTATTTTCGTGTCTATTTAAAGAATTGAATAGTGTTTTTTTCATCTTCCAATTTTGTTGTATATGTTTAGTCACAATCATATCTTATGCATGAGAGTTGTTCACAAAGTTATAGAATTTGAATTAAGAAGTAGATAATTGAGCACACAATGGTAGAGGGTTGTTAGAAAAGTACTATAATTTGAATGAAGAAGTGAGGAACCAATGTACAATAGTACAAGTAATTCTATGTATGTGTTCTACGTTGCAATTCCTCTTGCATGCTCTACCTTTTCTTTCTCTCTTTCTTTTCTTTTCAGTTTTCAGAACCATAATAATTTTTTATTAGAAGTGTATTGGGTTTTCGTAATAAATTAAGTATCTTTAAATATATGTGTTCATTACAGAACCTGAGAACCTCATTTTGTTGCAATTCCTCTTGCATGCTTTACCTTTTCCTTCCTTTTTTTAAAAGTTTTCGGAACGATAATAACTTTTTCTTAGAAATGTATTGGGTTTTCGTAATAAAATAAGTATCATTAAATACTTGTGTCCATTACAAAACCTGATAACCTCATTCTATTTCCCGTTCGATAATGAATTTCGGGTATACATAATTATAATTTTCTGATATACACTTGTCATTTCAAATATTATCTAGGTAATATGTTTTTGATTTTTCAATCTTGTTAAAATAATTGATGTATGATTCTTTCTTTTTAACATCGACTCATCATTAAGTTAAAATCTATGAAAAAATTAAAAATATTCATAAAATAAGTATCATTAATTATATGTGTCCATTACAGAACTTGAGAACCTGGTTCTCTTTTCCCCTTAATAAAGAATTTTTTTTTATAGATAATTTTAATTTTCTGATATATACTTTTCATTTTCAAATATTATTTAGATAATAAGTTTTTTTTTCAATCTCGTTAAAATAATTGATGTTTGATACTTTCTTCTTTACTTCGACTCATCGCTAAGTCAAAATCTATGAATTTGTTTTTAAAAAATTCCTTTAGAAAAGCATGATCCCTCCAATTCACAACCCAAATTCAATTGTTTATTTTGTTACCCTTTATTTTCAATGTACACTCTATGAAAATTATGTTTCTACAAAGAAATGATAAATTAGTTGTTGTTATTTGAATACCAAGGTGCTGGCAGTTTTAAAAACTCTATCAGAAGATAATTTGCTGGAAGACACCGTATTAAAAAACAAATTTCACTAAAATTGTTTAAATTTTATCCATTACATTTCTACCAGGAATTGATAAAGCAGCTGTTGTTATTCTTGGAATATTAAGGTGTTGGTTGTTCAAAAAAATCAACTAGAACAGAATTGAATGGATTTTTGAAGATATTTTATTAAAAAAAATTAACCAAGTATATTCAAAACCGATGTATTATTGAAATAAGGAATGTCATCCAAAATTTCAAGATTGAAAATAAAGAGATTATATTATAATGCGAATTTAAGAAAATGAATAATAAATTTGAAACTATTTACTTCAAATAAATTTCATTAACAAGATGAAGCTAGAGGAGATATTTTGAGAGATTCTTTATGCCATCCACATCACTAGATATGCAGTGCAATTTTATTTACTAGTTGCCCATAGACATCAATGATTATTAACATCCTATTCATATATATGGTAGCCATGAAGATGAGAGAGATTTAACATTTTGAAGACATTGAATCCATTTTATACATTCAAAAATATAATTTAAACAACGAAAATTTGCACCTAGTATATATGTATATAAATTTTAATTATAGATATATTAGGTTTCTGGAAGGATTAAATGTGTTGTTCAAAATATTTAAATAAAATTTTCACTGTAAATAAAAAATGTGGGCTATAACATAAAAAGAAAAAAATATACATGTCATATTCTTACTCTCAACCATAAATAAAATATTTCAATGTCCATATAAACTATCATAATCTTATACCAATTTCATAGAGAAATAAAGTAACTAAAAGTAATTAAAAAATGGTATACTTTTGAGTACAAGAAATTGTATAATTATACTTTCTAAAAATATTTTAGTACATGATTTAAATAACCTAAAAAAAAAAAAAATCGATAACTGAAATAATGTTTTCTAATATGCATGTCACACAATTTATTTCAATCTTAACTTCATGCATATGTATATGGAGATAGTGTAAATGAAAAATCGTTTTAATGTTGATCATAATAAAAAAAATTCAATGTTGTAAAAGGAGTAATTAAAAGGAAAAATGTTCAAGGAGATATGTAATTTATTTAATTTTTAATATGAAATTAAAATGCAACATTTAAAAATATATAATTAATAATAAAATATTCAATGTGACTCATAAATAAAATATTTTAATTTAGACGGTTTATTAATATTGAAACGTATTAAAAAATATATTAATAACGGAAAAATAATTTTAATGTGGAAAATATAATCCACAGATAAATATTTCAAGAAAATAATTTAAATGTGTATATATTTATATGATTAAAAAAAGTATATATGCAATATGTCAAGCAACTGAAAAAATTAAAAAAAAATAAAATAAAAAATAAAAAATATGTTTATGGCTAAATCATTTTAAGTAGTCTCATTGTGGCCTTTTTTTAAGAATATGTTTTGGTCAATTTTGTTTCAAATCAAGCAACTGTGTTCAAATTTCAAGTTTAAGCTATCTAGTTTAAAAAATCCAAGTTCTCAAGTAAATTTTGATGACATTGAATCCATTTTTTACATTCGAAAGTATAGTTTAAACAATGAGAAATTACATGTGGTGTGTGTTTATAAATCTATTAGTTTTCTAGAGGGATCAAATCTATTGTGTAAAAATGTTTTAGTCAAAATTTCCACTGTAAAAGAGGTTTTCCTTGGAGCTAAAAGCCTTGGAGTTACCAAATTTAAATCCAATCTAAACCAATACAAACATGTACCTATACATCGAGTTGATCATGTCTGCACAGATTTGTTGTTAGTGCCAATTACTGTAGTTAAGTTTCTAGTTAAAGAGTTGATCCTCATATCCCACTGATGAAAACATCCATGCAAACAAAAATAGCATCGTGATTTCTCCCAATAATAATTTGAGGTGTTGTACATATGTAATTTTATCTAAAATGTTCAAGAAGAACTTCCATAAAACAAAATATTCATGGATAGCCTAGTTTTCAAAACCATGAGGCATAGAGGAACTATGTCTTTTGGATCCCTTATACAATTATATTTTATATCTATTTTTTTGTTAAATTAATTTTAATTGAAACAATTATTGGAAATAGCCTATTTATTTTAGGTCTAGTTTGTAACATAACAAGTGAGTTACTATTTTAATCATAAAGTATTACAAGGTTAATGGGTATGATTAAGTAGATGATGCATAATATATACCTCCATTTTCATGCTTAACATTGGCAAAGAAAGCATATGTTCCATAACATTACCAAAGAAATCTTGTGTTCCATCCATGGTTCATTATTCCCTAATGGTATCCTATAACCATAATATTTATTCACATAACATATTCATCAAAATATATAACACTATGTATGTTTAATGGCACACTCACATCCACACATAAATATTAAAATAGTGTAGCATCATATATAATTATATTTAAATGAATTACATTGGCACATATGACATTGATTTACCATTATGAAGAAATAGTAAACTTGTAGCAATATTCAACATTGAAATAGTAAAATACTCCAACAAAGTGCATCAAGAATAAACAAACCAGAGGAAGAACTTATCTAGTTGAAAGTTGAAGGCCAACGTTAACTTAGGTAGAGCAATGTTCCACCCAAACATAGACTCTATTGCACTAATTATTTTTAGAATAGGCCACCTTAATTGAAGCTATGATACCGCTAAGGAAAATTGGAACATTTTTATGGAAATCATTCTTAGGATAAAAAATTACCTATCTCATTCTCTCATTGCTATTTTTTTTTTCTTGGAACAACACAACTATTTTGGTGACACACATTTCTTTCCTTACATAGCATAAGGAGACTACCTTCCTTATCTACTAAATATTCCCTCAAAAGTCTCTAAGTTGTCACTCTATGTGTACATAGAGGGTCTAGATATTATCCATTAGCTCCAACAACATTTACTTAGTTCTTGACCTTTTTCATGTTTTAAAGACTTCCTTGATTGGTTTTTCAACCCACACTATGGTTTACTCCTTAGCTTTTATCCATGGATTTTCCATCACATAGATGGATATATTTCCTGGATCCCTTTCCAACCTTATTTTTGAATCTCTCTATGCTCTCCCTCTCTAGAATTCACTTATTTTCACATAAAGTATCTTTTAACCATTTGAATATCTTCATTATCTATTTTCAGAATCTATACATATTTATGTAGTTCTCATCACATGAATTCAAAATTGTCTCTATCATTCATTGATCACCCTTATACTAGGAACCAATACCTCTACAACTACTTTCATGAATGCTAGCATCAACCAAGAGAGAATGAATTTTCCTCTCCCTTTATTTCTTTCTCTCTTATAACTTACTTCTCTTACATTTGATTTTCCTTCTCTATTATGTCTAGCCCATGCATCTCTCTTCAATATTCTTTGCATGATTTCATAATGGTCACACACCATTCATGTGAATACAGAATGGCCTCCACTATTGCCCTTAGAACCAAAATTGATTATATCATTTAGGTGAGCATTATATTGGACTGTGTTGCTTGTCCTAGAACAAGAATGACCAGTAATGAATCATTCCTTCTTCCCTACAACTATTAACATACATGCCTCTTAGACTACATGAATAATTTCCTCTCTTCAATTAGTTTCCTACATCCAATCATGAGTTTTTTCCCTCCCCATCAATTGCATGTATGGGGGGTATAATGATGAATGAATGAATAAAAAAATCACCTTGTCCCCAACACCCCACGAGACCTCATTTTCCCCCTTATTGTGGGGACATGATTTTTTTTCGAAGAAAATGTGAGAAAATTTAGGTTTTACTACTTCTCTCACAATTCCCATGATGAAAGTACTTATCCACTTGATTTCATAATTATTGATGGTGTACATATCCATAACCACCACATTCATTCAATGTTTGGTAGTTAAGGTTTCTATATTTTTATTAAGGAACATGGTGATGAAGGAAACAAAGTAACGTTTGGAAAAAAGGAAAACTAAGGATTATTTGGCATGTATAACCCCCTAGTAACTGCTCACCTTTCCCATATCCTGCTATCATAACCCCATTTTTATGTGTGCCTACCTCATGTATCTCTACTATTTTATTAAATTCAACAAAAAATATATTTAGATTATTCAAATCATCGTGAAATTTCTTCCTCGTGGTGTAAATAAATCATGGTAATTAAAATATCAATGCCAAACCAAATAAAACATTTAATCATAACTAAGTACAATTAATCAATGGGATTCAATACTAGGACCTTCTATCATATACCCCTTCGAATAACACAATCCTCAATGTTGTCTTCTCATTAACAACACTTATTTTCCTCATTATTTAGTTGTATTTGCAGTGCCATCCTACTCAATATCTTGGTATACCACCATACTTAAACATTCCAACATATGCCTATGTTAGTAATCAAGTAAGCATACATATTATATAAATTATCAAGAAACACTTGTATTATGCACAATACTTCTCATTTCCATGATGTAAGCATCTGTTAAAATATATATATATGTATTTTTTATTTAATACTTATCTATATGCACATGCATCTATTCCGTATAATGGATTCCATAGAAAATAATTAATTTGATAATCCTTTCTAACACACCCTAAAGTTTCTTGCCACCATCCCACATGAACTTATAAGTTTCCTCATACTTGATAGACTCACCCTCTAGGCTTAGATGCCCCCTTGTCTACTAAACAATCCCTTAGGCGATCCATCTTGTCATGGATTTCTCATGTAAGGAGAGCACCAACTTATTACTAGACATCCACTAGTAGCATATAACTTGTGGAAATCAGAGGGTTCCTTTTTCATAACAATGACCTTCCTTCAATGCTTTTTATCTTCAATAGCCATCATATATCATTTATCATACACATACAGTTACAATATATATATTCATAATGATAAAACTTATAAATTCCAAGTGTAATTCATAACTAATATCATATTTCATAAGTATGAGATTACTTCTCATGGTTTTTGGCTCTTGTGTGGCATAGAACCTAATATTTATTACATAATTACACTCATTTTCATATTTGAGACCATTCCACCTCGTCGGCCCTGGTATTGCACCAATAGTGCTACAACTCCCAAGGGCTTCCCTACTTTACTTTGTCAACCCGGGGTTCGTAAAAACTTGGAAATGACATTGTTATATACACAATAGATGCATTATACTCATGTCATCCTCTTCCGCTCTAAAAAAGGGTGATACTTATAGGGTTTATCAGTGAAGTCTCTCACACTTCAATGAAACTAAAATAAATTGCAGAAAGGAAATGACAGAAATGAAACTAATTTAAATTGTTGAAAAGAAATGGAAGAAAGGAAACTAATTTAAACCACACTTAATGGGCCAAATATCTAAACGCACTCTAATTATCCTATGATCTATCTACCATGCTACCATGATTCTAACCATGAAAATATTCATGATCTAACTAAACTTGAAAAAAAAATCCTTGCATTTTGGAGGAAAACGGGATAAAGATGCTAATGAAGGGCTCGAACAAATGGGACATGGATTAGAGGTGTGGAAAGAGGGGTTTGAACTTTATTAAATCTTATAAGATCACAAATATTCTTTGGAGTGGGAGGCTTGAAATATGCAATGGCGGAGTTATAATTGGCAGATAGAAATGCAATATGCGATGTGCAAAATCACAATTTTCAATATTGCAAGGATGGAGGAGAAGTAGCAGTGAAATCGGGAGGAAAGTGTGAAGTACGAGATGTGATGCAGCCGAAACTACGAAATACGAAATGTGATGGGTGACATGGCAGCAGAGTATGCCAATATCGCAATCGCGGTTTGGAGGCGGAAAGTATTAACGTAAACCAATAGAAGATGTGATTTGCGATGGTGATAAAAAAACTACGAAATTCAATTTGCGATAGGGATGGCGTGGAAGAGTGCTACAATAATGTCAAAATCGGCAATTGGGAGCTGTAAGTGTTAACATAAACCAATAGAAAATGCAATTTTTGATTTGCGAAGGGGATAAATATTTCAAAATGTGATTATGAAAACGGATTGTGGTAAGCCTTAAAGGAAAAAGGGAAAAGGTTGTGAAGTGTGAAATGCGATGGGTGACGTGGTGGTAGGACCAGTGGTGGAGTGCGATGACAATATTGTAATCGACGTTGATAGCAGTAAGTATTAACGGGAACCACATGAAAATGCGATTTTCAATTTGCGATGTGGCAGAGTATGGAGAATTATCACAATCGACGTTTGGAGTGGTAAGTGTTAATAGGAACCAAAAATAAAAATCGTGATTTGCGATGAGAGAAGTACAATAGCGGGAGATTCGAGGAGAAAAGGTAGAGGTCCAAATTTGATGGTTTTTGTGAATAAAAATGGTGTGGCAGCTGTTAAGGAGAGATGAAATGAACATGCGGAGTAACCACTATGCACAGGGGTGTAACACAGTGTACCAGAGAGTAACAATAGAGATGGAAGGAAGATGGAAGATGAAGCGGGACATGTTGGAGAACTTCCCCCTGGGCTATACTGCATGTACCTACTATCAACCTACCTATTTATGCAAGAAATTAAAACAATATGTTCATGAAAATACAAGCACTCATCTAATATATTTCCAAAGAAGCATAAGTGAGAAAACATTTTTGGTTTGTGGGAAAGGTCTACCCTCCTCGAGCTCTATTGAAAGACTTGAGAGGGGAAGGCTAGCCTCACACCTTTATGAATTTTATCAACTATTATACCACTCTGTAAGAAGATTAAATCTACAACAAAAGACTACGGGAAGCAAACTAAAACATCATAATTTTTAGAAGAAAAACTAGCTAAATGACATGAGAGAAAAGAATGAAAACAGTAGAGGAGCTGAGGCACATGGATTGGGCCCTAACCCACAAGCCTCTCTCCTTAAAATTGGATCAGTAAAATAACATATGAATACTCATTGCATCAAAAAATACAGTCTTATTACATCTCGAAGGTCTTAAACAACAAAAGCCTAATAGCTTGCAGAAAAAGTTTTGAATGGAATCGAATGGACCAGAATCGGCCCCAATTATCTCTTGATAAACTTTATTTATCCTCAAGGGAAACTACCAACATATCCTTGGAGAATATTGATTGAGTCCACTTTGACTCCAAGTAAACCATAGATTGAGTGCACATCATCTTCAGTTTTCTTAGCTGCCTTTGATAGTTAAGGAGGGTGGACAAACCCCTTGAATCTCTCCAATATTTCTCAATAATTTCATGATATTGTGCTCATTTATTATTCAATCTTGATCTTCCAGTGGCAAGGAGCAAGTCCCTAAATTATATCCTTCTCCAAATCTACATAATCTGCTAAATATTCTCACAATATTCTACAAAATAACCAATATTAGGCACAAATATGAAATTACATTTAAACCTTCCTAATAAAATATTAAAGCATAATAAAGAATTATTAAGTGTATAAGGAGATATTTAACATATCTTTTATGTGCATAAGGAAGGTTAGATGGGCCTAAGAAATGCTAGATGACCCTTATTTTATGTCTAATTTAGAGGCCCATCACCACCTACAACCTAAATTGTTTAATCAACCAAATAAAAGTGATTGTTTATGACTATAATCCTTTCTTTCAATATTTACTACCATCCATGAGGTGTTCTCAGAATAATATTAACAAATTAATAATTCAATCATTTTTAGTTGTTAATCATACTCAATTAAATGGAAGTATGTTTCAATGTACATGTGTTGCTTATCATACCTACAGTTACAAGATGAAACTAAATATTTATTCCAATAAATCGATGTGTCAATACTCATGATCACATCAACTCAATCCATCCATGTCACTTGATTTCAAAATCCTAAATTTCTATATCATGTATTCCATCATCATCAATTGGAAGGTCTAACCAACACCTCAACACGTCATCTAGTCACCCGCCATATGTACCTCAAACATACTACAAGGAAAATCCCTTCTCTACTATATATTACCTTATGAATTCTCTCCTTTATAGGTTCTCCTCACTATTTGCATGAAGGTTATAGTCTACAACGCCAATATAAGTAGGAAGACAAGTGGAAATTTCTGTAGTACTATAACCTTTCATATCCATCAGCAATATGGTCTTGCACATTAGCACTATTGGAATTCACCATCATGTGTTATACAAATTCATAACATGATTTTGTTACCCGTTCAGTCATTATAAGTGAATAAATCATGAGATACTAATTCATGGTTGAATCAAAAGGATTATAAAAATATTTCCATACCATAATATTCTTCATTCATCATAGCCCACCTAGGTATCTTTAGTATACATGCATTCAATCATAGAAAAATAAATGAATATATAAAGTATGCCTAAAGGAATTCTTACTCCAATAATTACAAGTCATATATATTGGCATGATTAATTTTCATATTTGGATAGTTTCCTTCAACATTCCTGATGTTACTTGATCATTTGATGTATTTTGGGAATTCACATGATCCCTTAGTCAACCTCTTTACTAGCATCCTATCATCTTTATCCTTTTCACAAGGTTTTCTATCACATGCCACTTCATCGTCAACATTTTAAACCATCGTTGAGAATGTTTTTAGAATAAATTGTGGGGGAAACTTTGAAATGTCCAATGTTTCCCATGGACACTCCACCCATCATAAAGGACAAAGAAATAAATAAAATATGAAGTGGGTTTAGTAATGAAAAGAGAATATAAGTGTAACAGAAATGAATTAACCATGAAATAAGAAAATGGGTTCCAAGGAATGGGAAATATATTTAAATAATATAAAGAATAAAATATACCTTGGGAGAAATTTGAGGCATAAATTATTAAGAAGCCAATGAAGTCAAATATTTATAAACTAATTAAAGGATTCAATAAAATATTAAAATATGGATTAAATTATTAAGTTATTATTTTTCAAATTCAAGGTTTTTGGATTCATCAAGATTGTTTCGACAAGACATGCACTTTGTTGAAACAATGTGGAAACAATTTCATGTTTTGGAGACTCCTCTAGAATATGGTGCAATAGCAATATTATGGAATATTTTCGATGCTAGCTAATACTTACAAGAAAATATATCATAATATTTCAAATTAGAATATTTGTGTCAAACCATGATTTTGTGACTAGTAGAGTATGAGAGGATAGTTAGTGCACTATCATTTTTGAAGTTAAATTTGAGGAAAAAACTTGATAAACATATGGATATGTGTTTAAAATTATATGTAACAAATTATGAGATTAACAATTTTCCATATGAAAGAGCACTATCTCTTTGGCAATCATATTGTGATAGAAGGGGCGAAGACAATACAACAAACTTCTCTAGTAAAATTGATATGGAACATGATATTTTGGAGGATCAAAAGTACAGTTCATGAGGAAAATAGTTCAGAATGAATCAAATGAGGACCCAATTGAAAAGTGAAAAATGGATATACCACAATATTTTATCTATTGCAATATATATGAATTCCCAAAGGACACTTATTTTTGTATACATGTTCCTTAATTTGTGTAAGAAAAATTGAATGGAATAGTACAAATGAGGTGATTCCTTTTATTCGATTAAATTTTTTGTTCCTCTATTTTTGGTGCAAGTTTTAAATTATTTATCACAATGACATTACTAATACTATATGCCAATTTGAAATTTAATTTGAGGCAAGAAAATGTCCATACTTTCTATTCTTTATTGTAACAATGAGGCCATATTTCCTTGCTGCAATTTTTTTTAATATTGATGTCTTGATAATTAACTATTACTTTATCCCTTTCTTGTATGTGATAGAAAATGAAGAAATAATTTTATGAGGTGAAGATCTATATTTTGACATAGGCAGTGTCCTTGTATTAAAGGATAAATAAGTAATTTAACAAGGCTTTTACTAAGCAAGAATGGGTTCATTTCAATTAGATGATTTTTTTTTTTTTTAAGCTCTAATATTTTGGTCACTGTTAATGGTTTTGATGTAAATTAGCTGCAAAATACTAGGAATGCGCTGTAGACTAAATTTTTAAAACTCCTCACAATATCCCTTTACTCCACAATAGAGTTCAATCCTTGGAAGTCATCAACATACATACGCACGTGAATCAACAACAGAGTTTTATAACATACGCAGACCTAGCAATAACCCAAACCAATGCAGAAACCCGAAAAAAATGCGAACACGTGGGAGTTCTTTCCGGATGGACCCACATAACTACAACCAATCGTCAGCAGTCGCACTTAGCACAATATACAATTTAACTCAAAACGTTAAAGTCTATTCCCTGAAATTTTCGATCTTGTGCTGCCCTAACACATGTCTTCCACTTCACGTCGCAGATCTCTTAAATTATCCTGCAACGGTCCTTAACACTAACCCCAAATCTTTGCGATTTGTGATCGCCGCTTTCAATCTGCACTGTTGGTTTCTATTGGATCTGATAGTCCACGCAATTTCTTCTCTGTACCACTTCACATCGAAAAATTTTTAACTTACCATGCGACGATCCTTAACACTAACTCAAATATTTTGTGACTTGTGATCGCCACTTTGAATCTCTGCCATTAGCTTCTGTAGGATCCGATGGTCCATGTAACTTCTCCTCCATGCAAATTTGCATAGCAAGTTAAAATATTTAACTTGGGAAATCTTAACTTTGTTTTCTATCCTCTGCGATGTGCGACAATGTTATAGTTGCGAAGTGATTTTATTGTCGTTGAACGGTTTTGTATCGACGTTCCTCGTCAAACCTGTAAGTCCGACTGGGGTTCATATTGTGGTCAACACAATATTTCATTCAAGAAACGAATGTGTAGAATAAGGCCTTGCCATGCCTACAAATCCAATTAAGTTTCTTGTGGTGCAATTTAAATATAGATATTCGACTTCCAACGGAGGTTTTAAATAACTAATTTAAAACAAGGAGTCTGTTCAAAGCAAAAAACACTTAGCATTAGGTTGGAAATGAAATGTTGTCTAAAAAAAAATCAGAGATCCTAATTAAACACAAAACACTTGGAAATAATTTGGGAAATTGAAAACACAGAGCCAAGCTCTCAAATGGCTGACTTTTACATTTACTTTTGCTTCTCTATTCTCTCCTTTCTTGCTATGGATGGCAGAACCCCACAATGGTTGATTTGGTTCGTTTTTATGCCTTTCTTAAAATCCCCATATGGTTGAGAAACCACAGTTTCTAAAATAGTTTATTCAACTAAATACTTAACTAATCCTAATTTAACCATTCTTTTTATTCTACATATTTCAATGGTTGATTAATCCCAAGTTAACTTAAACAAAATAATTAAAAAAAAAAAACAAAGTCTTCAAATTCTAAGGACTGCTAGTCCTCTTTCCAAGCAACAATATGTGACTAATTTGTCACATTACTGGTGTTATGAAAAATTATGAATTACGAATAAAACACATTCCCTAAATATGGTGCTATGAATTTAGAACAACATATCAAAGACTTTGTAGAAAATTTCTCTAAGACTAAATAGACACACAGAAAGATAGATGAACTTACTTGTGATCCAAGCACTTCCTATTCTCCTTCTGTCGCTCTTGTTGTAGCTTCCAATCCAAATTAGATCGCCATAATAGTTCCTGCAAGAATAAACACTAAACAGCAAAGAAACTACAATATACAAATGGTTATTTATCTTAATCAGTTAAATCAATGAAACATGAAACATACATATCAATTAAGAATCCATTATATGAAAAATAGAAACATAAATAGATACATATATGAAAAAATGAGTAGCAATCTTTATTAATGGATAGAAGGGGGAGGTTACAACCAACGATCAATTTGATGTCACCAGCTCCAGCATCATCCCAGCCTCATCACAATAAACATCTCACCATCAACATATCACTCTTATCACACAGTCAATTCAGAATCCAATAGCATTTCTTTACCAAATTTCTTCCTTCCCTAGCACTAGGATCTGTGCTCAATTTATAGGGAAACTGAAGGTAGCTTCTCAATCAATGACTTTCTAATAATAGGCAAGACATGTTCCAAAGCTCAAAGGTGTTAGAAGGACACATGGATTCGAATTTTGACACATATGGACTCTTCTAGAAGGCACTAGCCATGTGGAGATTCCGAAACAATGAGAATCATCACTCCCATTTGACCAACGCACTCTTGAATGTCGAGAAGTGCTTTGAAAAGCACCCTTGAAATGAGGTAACTGCATATGTAAAGTAGTTAGTCCCTTGAGAGGATGCATTGGTGAGCTCATAAGTGATATAACATGTACTTGAAATCTTGGAAACCTTGCAATAGAAGTCATAGATGATTTGTTTGTGTTCTTGTCTTAGGGCATGTAGCAACTGAAATGATAGAGGATGATCGATCCTATTTCATTGGTTATGGGGTTGATGTCTAGTTTGACCAGGTCATTGGGAATGATGCCCAAATTGACCTATAACAGTTGTCCCCTAAAGAATGAATTCAGAATAATAACAATATTTTTTGAATGAGATGTTTTACGATATAATGGGCTAGAAATGAAGCGGAGTCTTGACCTGCATCAATATTACAATACATTACATCATTATATATCCTCTTGATCATGAATTGCTGAGGGAAGGAATTCCAATTCTCAGCACATAAACTATCTAATAAAATGTACATACTATAGAAAGTCATCTACTTTGGAATGTTGCCCAATACAAATATAGGCCCATGTTGAAATGATGATTTTTATGTAAGGTCACCATACAGATGATGTGTACAATAATTCTGAAATCACAACCCAAATGGCTAAAACCATATCCAGGTTGTTCTTATCTCATTCACTTGATCGTTCTGGTATAAGTCTAGCCATGTGAATATATGATTTGTAGTCGAGCATGGTAAGATATCGTTCGATTACCAGCCAATGATGTGATTTTTTAACAAACGCGAGAGAGCCACCATTGATGTTAATGGCTCTCAAGGTACTATAGTACATTTCGTAAGTCATGAATAGATTATTTGAGGTTGAATGCCAAACAAAATATTTCGGTCAAAGGTCCAGAAGCGAGAATCTTATCAATTCTATAACAAGCCTCATGGTACTAGAAGATGATATTTCTAAGTGAACTTCATGGATCATGATTTAACATCGATAGGAAGCCACTATATTTTGAAATGGGAGTTACTGATTTCATAGACAAAATGTGACTTGATATAGAAATGTTCAGGGATGAATATACGATGGTTGAGTTCTCTTGAACATATCAGTGACACTAAGATGAGTTGGTAGCATTTACCCAAAACCGAACTGAAGGTATGATGAACCATAGGTATGAATGAACCGTCAAGAAGATTAACCAACCTAAATAGTCACGATGATGGAGTGAAGTGTCATGTTCAAGAGTGACTTGTTACCATACATTAGGGGAATGTTGAGGTCTAAAATGGGCGTCGTAAGGAAATTATAAAATAATAGTGGAAATAATAAAATAAGATTTGATGACATCAGATTTTATTGGGACAAGAGAAAAAAACCACATTTTCAACTCGTATTTTGAACTTATATCCCAAATTTTTTACTCTAATTTTGAGTGGGAGTACTCGTTGGATGCAAAATTTAATTCCTCATCGAAGGAGTACCCATGTTGCATACTTTCAATTGACCCTACTACATGAAAAATTATAAATACATGAAAAACATGATTGCAATCACATTGTTTCATGTATTTCTCATTTTTTGCATAGCAGGGTCCATCGAAAGTATGCAACATGGGTACTCCTTGGATGAGGAATTAAATTTTTCATCCAACGAGTACTCCCACTCAAAATTTGAGTAAACACTTTGGGAGATAAGGTTAAAATACGAGTTGAAAAAGTAGTTTTATTATTTTATTATTTTTTAATATTTAAAAAAATAGTTTTATTATTATATTATGTTTTTAATATTTTTACCCTTTTACTTAAAAAATGGTGAATCATCCCCCATGGTTGACATCATCATCATGAATCCTATTGGTTCTTATAATAAAACTACTTTTTTTATAAAAATTAGTTTTATTATTATATTATTTTTTTAATATTTTTACCCCTTTACTTAAAAAATGGTGAATCATCCCCCATGGTTGACATCATCATCATGAATCCTATTGGTTATTATAAATTTTATTTTGGTTGTACATTTTTGTTAGGAGGCCCATTTTAGACCTCAAAATTCCCGTAATGAAAGCTATGTTCACTTTCCCAAATTTTCCCCGGTCATTTGTCGATGAGTACCTCTTTATTTTTTAACAAGCTTGAGAAGGATAACATATGTTTGATCTATAATTCAACCCTTCGGGCAAATAATGTATCGCTATTTGGTAACTTAATGAGTCTAGCAATGAATGAAACTCGATTCCTGCCATGATCGACAAGCCTGTCGCTATTTTATGTTTTAACGAGCCTAACGACAAGGACAGCACGGTCCTTTTTCATATTTAGAGCATTTAGAAAAGAGGACAAAAGAAAACTCCATAGTTAATTTTTCGTAAAGTTGTTGCTCACATCCAAAAAATTTTAAAATAATATCTAAGAGAGCCTCTAGCCATGTTCGACTAAGACATTCGTTTTTCATAAATAATCTATCTCAGTCCAGAAAAGGGTTAAAATTCTAATTAGTAGATACCAATTAATTTACTTTTATGAGCTCGAAAATACAAGTTCTCAGAAATATTTTCACATTATCGGAGTCTGAAAAAGAGCTAAAAGAAGACTCTAGGGGTTCCTTTTTCATTGTTATCAAATCTTGAAAAAGAGATAAAAGTGTGCTTCAAGTCCTTTTTCATTTTTATCAAAGCTCGAAAAATAAGGATAAAAGTATTCTTCGTGGTCGAATCATTCTTGAAATAAATGTGCACGAATAATTTTCTCATCAGTTGCAAACCGATTTAGAACAACATTAAATGGATTAAAAATACCTGTTTCATGATAAAAATTGAATAAAACCATAGTCACGGAAATAAATATTATTTGAAAATAATCAAATGACTAATTAAAAGAGTTTTACTATTCATTTTTACCATTTTAAAGTTACCATTTTCATTTTGGAGGTTTGAACCTATTTTTTACCTTGAACTTCAATCGTTGATTGCGATCGATTCTGTGGACAATTTTCATCGTTGTTTGATCTAGTTTGTTGTCACAAACCCTCTCTTTCTTTCAGTAGTCAATTCATTTCATTTCATTGCAGTTTTTTAAGGATTTAGGCACCTTAGGGTAAATTATTTTTCCAAAGAGGGCAATGCACCCTTGGGCATCGAAAACCACATTGTAAAGAACTCAAAATAGAGCCTAGGTGCATATGGAATGCACAGTCTATTGACCAATATTGCATTGGGCACAATTCAAATTCTTGATTCTTGCATTGTACCCAAATTTTGCGTAATTTTTTCCATGAAAAGGATTCTAATGTGTCTTATGGTTAAGTTTTAGGGATTCATCGGACTAGAATGACGATTACTTGGAGAGAAAGAGAGCATGAAGAAAAAAATATGATTGTCCTTAATGATGTGGGTTTAGTAAGATCCCTAAGAGATTGTGGGTTATTAAAGTACTTTTATTTATCATGTATGAGGCAAAAAATATAAATTTCTGAGTTCCATGTTCGTGCATGGGATCTGGCAATTGAGGCATTTCACATTAGGAACAAAGTGGTTCCTATTACAATGGAGGATACATATTTTTTGATAGGCTTATTGACGAGAGGCTTACCCATTTCTCTCTCAAGGTCTACTCTCAGAGGAGAGACAATGAGAGACTATATTTTGCAGTATTGCTATCTAGTGGAAGAGCCAAACAAGGATGGGAAAATAAACATCTGTGACGTTCATGATTTTCCATTGAGAACCATTCTATTCATGATCACAAAGCTTGCAGGTACTGTTACTCTACATGTAGCGAACAAATATTAGATGCAGTATGCACTAGAGTGCACGGAACCAACAATTTTCAACTATTCTAAAGTTGTACTTTCTCAAATAAAAGAACAACTAAACAAGGAAAAGGGAGGAAGGAAGAAAAAATTCAGTTATGGTTTGATCCTCATTTCTTTTGCCTTAGAGCGGATTCCACTAATGCAGCCTCAACATGTGACGCTGGGTGTGTCTAACCCTAGAGGTCTAAGAATGTAGAGATGGGTAGAACTGATGGCTAGACATCCAGGCCAATTTTCCATCATGTTCTCAACTACATTCTTCACCTAGTTTAGGTGACAGGTTATCGCCATCGATGAGTATGAATATGCAGGCGTCGATTTCTAAGGAGATCCAGAATTAGCTTTTCTAGAAGGTGCTCAGTGAGGTGCAATTGGTAAGAATGTTTTGACCATGTGTTTTTATTTTTATAAGATTTATACATGTTTTTGTATTTTGATGTTTTCCCAAGACGAAACTAAAGTTTTAATGTAATGAAGATGTGGGTCGAGTTCAACCATTGGAGGAACTAGAGCATGGAGTGAGTTAGCCAATAGAAAGGCTTGTCGGGTGAGTAGTCCTTAAGGATTTGGACATGGCTGATACTTTGTATAAGCTTCGATAACACATAGAGGGGTTGACCTCGGGATTTTAGATTTCTGGATTGAAGAGTTACCCATGTGACTACAACGCCACACTATAAGCATTCCTAACCACTAGATGCAGTTACTGCGTAGGATAGCTAGATCGATAACATGTTACCATCAGCATCACTAGTTTACTTTTGATATGTGGCATACAGTTTGAGGTCAGATGACCAATGTGTCTTGGGCACAATTTTTTGTAAAAACCTATAACTATCTACCCATTTTATTTCAGTGTTTTCCTATGTTTATTGCGCAATCCTATTCAATTATGTGAATGTAACTTTACATGTGTTACACATTTTTTTTTATAACATAATTCGCTAAAGAATGAGTCAATGTGTTCAAGTTTATGGAAATGTGTTGATATTGAATAAAATGAAAGTGTATTTCCAAAATTAAAACTTTTAGGAACATATCATGTAGTGTTGGATTTCTAATAGTATAAACACTAGTGAGTTGTAATACCACAAGTTGTGAGTCTAACCTTATGATGATGCGGTAATACCAAATGAAATGGCATCAAAGAGAAGTTCGATCAACGCGCTATACTCAAATATATTGTTTTTCGATCTACTGATACAAATCCCTTGAAAACTCACTAACTTGTTGTTCAGAGTGAAAATGGCCCACGCTGCAGAGGATAGATTCTACGTAATACTACTAGCACCATCAACATACCCAACAAATGGTTCCAAATATTTAGACATCTGCGATGAAATGCAACGCGGATTACTAACATCAAGAAAACTCTAAAAAACAAACTAAGACAGTGAATGCAAATCAATGACATATATATACAATATAATACAAAAAATCACTATGCTGATGATTAAGCATAGTAACGTTTCAGATACAACCCATTTCGAGGTTGCGCCAATGGAATTCCATCGTAATCTACCAAATCGTAGGCACCCTTAGCAAGAACTCTTTTGAAAATATAGGAGCCATGCCATAATGGCTCAAATTTCTCTGTACCTATTACATCAGCTTCTGGATCATAAAGAAGGACCAAGTCACCCTTTGAGAAAATACGATGCTGGACATGCTTGTCGTATTGTGCCTTTATACGTCTCTTATGAGCTTCGTTAACCAATTAGGCTTCATGACGCATTCCATCAAGATGGTTGAGGTTAAAAAGATGCACTTCTTCATCTGAGGTGTCAGGTAACAAGTCGATTGCGAGTTTTAACGATGGTGTTTCACATTATATTGGAAAGATAGCTTCCATACCATACACCAATGAAAATGGAGTAAATTTGGTTGAATTTCTCACCAAGGTTTGGTACGCCCACAAGGCCAAGTATAGGATCAAATTCTAGTTCCATTTATGAACTCATATCATTCATTAAAACATTCGTTTAATAATTTTGTTAATAGCCTCAAGTTGTCCATTTGATTTTGGATAATAAGGAGTACAACTATCATGTGACAGTCCTAACTTGGCAGTCAATTCAGTCATCATGTGATTACAAAAATTCTTACCATGATCTAGGACTATAGCCTTTGGGACCCCAAACCGTGCAATGACATGATTAAAGAAAAAAAATGCAGCTATTTGTCCTGTGTTGTTGAATGTAGGCATAGCTTCAGCCCACTTGGTAAAGTAGTCTACTGCAACAATAATATAACCATGCCCCTCAGGCAAACGAGGGTTACAAGCCATGAAGTTAATGCCCCATTTCAAAAATGGTCCTTCAAAGAAAACAGGATGCATTGGCACTGGCGGTTTGCGGATTTTACGATCAAGTATCTGTCACGCATGACAACTTCTGACCATGAGGATGCATTCGTGAAATATGGTAGGCCAAAAGTAACCGGCGCGGAGTATCTTATGCATGGTAGGGTATCCAGACAAGTTTCCACCACAAGCCCCAACATGAAAATCATTTAAAACCTTTCCGGCCTCCTCATGAGTGAGGCACCTTCTTAAAATTGTATCGACACCACGATGATAAAGTGTATTGCCAACGATAATATAATATTTAGCTTGGTATCGAATACGTCGTTGGTCAGAGCAAGAGGTATTAGGCCGAAAAGTCTGGGTCTGTAGATAAATGATAAAATACCCATACCAATGATCATATGATCTGATTAGAAAAAGATACTCATCAGGAATTGATGGTTCCGACGTAGTAGTATAACTATCGGGGGGAAGGTCACAGAGAAGCTCCGCAAAAACTAAAGACTTATTTGACTTGGATTTGATGAATTCCAAATCAAATTCCTACAAAATGAAAATCCATTTTGAATATTTTTCCCCTGGCAATTGACGTGAAATTAATGGGGCTACAATCCAAAATAACAATGGTCTTCTGAAATAGGATATAGTGGCGAAATATTTGGACATCTTGAACAACAGCCAAGGCAAGATTTTCTACATACAAATACTTTACTTCCGTATCATTGAGATTACGACACAAATAATAGATCAAATTTTCTATCCCATTTTCTAAGTGGACCAATACCATATAAATGGTTGTATCAGCCGTAGAGATATATAAGAAATAAACACTTTGATAATTGGGGGGATACATTAATGATTCACAGATAAGAATATCCTTGACATCATCAAAATAATCTTGCGCAACTTGGTCCCAAAGTAAGGCAATCCCCCTTTTCAAGAGATGAGTAAATCCTTTAGCCATTTCGACGTAGTTGGGTATGAACCTCCTTAGGAAGTTAGCCTTTCCCTGAAGTTTCTGTAACTGAAGAAAATTTGATGGCACGGGAAAATCAAGAATGGCCTCAACCTTCAATGGGTCTATTCAAATTCCTTCTTTTGAGACAACTAATCCTAGAAAACGGAAAAACACACATTTATGTGAATTGAGACGTATTTGGTAGTGTCAAAAGCGTAAAAATATAGCTCTCAAATGCATCGTGTGATTAGTTTGACTTCGTGAATGCACGGGTAAATCATCTAGATAGGGTTGAACAATGTGCTTGATGTCATTGAAATCATTATCCATAGCTCTCTGAAAGGTTGCCCCAGCGTTGTTTCAACCAAACGAGAGTTTCCTATAAGTGATTGTGCCACAGGGACAGATGAATGTTGTCTTATATTATTCCTTTAGGCGGATATTGATTTGATTGTAGCTAGAAAATCCATCCATGAATGAAAATATTTTGCATCCATCACAATCATCAATAATCTGGTCGATTAAGGTAGTAGGGTAGTTGTCTTTTGGAAAAGAAATATTGACATCCTGATAATCGACGCACACACTGATGGTTCCTAGTTTTTTCATAACAGGAACAATGTTGGAAACCCACTCAGTTAGCAGAACAGGGTAAGTGAAACCAACGCGAAATTTTTTTTCAACTTCTTCTTTAATGACAGTGGCCTTCTTCAGATGAACGGGACGAAGGCGTTGACGTACTAGCTTGATATCAAGGTCATATTAATAGTGTGTTCAATGATACTAGTATCTATGCCTGGCATTTCCTCATAAGACGAGGAAAATATATCATGGAATTCATGAAAGAGAGAGTGATACATTCGAGTTATGATGGAGAACAAGACACACCGACATGAGTGTTTTCTACAATGCCGGGTTTGGTCAAAATATTGATAGAAATTGTTTCTTCAATATTTAACAAATTTCGCTCGAAATCGATTACATTAATTGGAAAAGAATTCGAAAAGAAATTTTTGATTGATGGGTGATATAGTTCAGTAAGATTACTTTATTCATAATTAGGAATATGGGAACGATGATGATAATCTTCCCATGGTTCTCCTTCCGACATCATGGTTTCCAAAATATTCTCATCTGTCAAGAAAGTTGAGCAAAAAGGATCAGATGGATTGCCAAAATCTAATGAATGATCAACCCAAATGACTGTTGATGATGATTTCAGATTCACCACCCAAGCTAGATAGATTGATTTC
Organism: Pinus albicaulis; assembly: GCA_034641835.2. Taxonomy (NCBI): domain Eukaryota; kingdom Viridiplantae; phylum Streptophyta; class Pinopsida; order Pinales; family Pinaceae; genus Pinus; species Pinus albicaulis. The sequence goes on along the minus strand of JAXQQM020076826.1, from coordinate 91,780 downwards.
TATGCCATCTCAATGGGGCTGGGCAGCAGAAACTCATCCAACGTAACAATTTCAGAATCACCCGTACTCTTCCTTAAGCCAGATGGAGTGGAAGTGATCATGTAGCAGGTCTCTATACTTGCAATTTATGTCGACATTGCAGGCGACAGTAATGAAAAGGTTCCCATGAGAGTGGAATCCTTTAAGAGTCCTACACCAATGTTCTGAAGTGCGAGTTGGGTGCGTGAACTAACGAAACACTTCTAGTTACCTAGGAACTGGAGGTAAAGAAGGACAACTGATTGATGACTGTGTAAGACCTTTATGTGGAAAGGTGATCATTCTAAAATATGTAGAAACGATCACAGTCATAGCATATACCCATGGCCTTCCAACTATAATATTGTAGTCAAGGGGTCCATCAACAACTTCAAATTCAACATTCAATGTTTTTCCCGTAGTTCAACATGTAGGTTATTGATAATACCACAAGGCTTATATGTACGTCTGTCAAAACTTTCAATGCCGTTGGTGATTGAGATAGGCGTGGCGAGTCAAGTGTTTTCCAATAGTTTAGATACACAATGGACGTAGATGCTCCCTCATAAATAATAGTACGATGAACAAGGTGATTGAGAACATTTACTTGGATGGAGAATGAAAATTCTACTGTTAATTGTGGCACATAGCTCGTATGATTAAAGACTACGAGATTAGAATCAGTCAGATCAATTCCACCAATTGCCGACAACAAAGCCTGTTTCTAGGAGGGACAATTTTGTAGCACCTCAAAAGATGACATAACTGAAGGGGATTGAACCAAATCTTCAACTATATTATAATTTTGAGCAGCTTTGGATGGAGGATTAAATGTCGATTTATGAACAACTCCCTTCCGTGGCTTGATTGTCAATTCAGGAACAAAATGTGGTGGCACTGATTCCATAGACAGATTCATGGTTTTGGTAGCAGTTTGATCAGTGGCATGAATACCATAATATTTATTACGTGTTGACACCAAAACACCTGTCAATGGCTTCATGATAGATAGCATAATCACTTCGGAACTAGAAGCTGGATCTGTAGCAACAAAATTTGTGTCTGGATTCGGAAACTAATATGTCAACAAAATTGACGTATATGAGGTCTTAACCATTTTTGAGACTTCAGCGCGGTGAGGAAAATTTCGAACAAATTGTTCCTCATTACAAATTATGCATGGATAATGAGGTTTCTGATTTCCAAATTATTGATCAAATGATCTTTCCTGCGAGGTAGAAGTTTTCTTTTTCTTTGATTTCCCTTTTTTCTTACTTCTGAGTTACTTGTCACTTTTCCCCTTGTCAAATGACACAACATGTATTTCAGAAGAAGGCACAGGATCAAATGCAGTAGTATGATGTGTGCTTGTAGTACCAATCATACCATCTCTGGCATGAGAGTCCTTTGATGGAGGAGGAATAGTAAAATTAGATCTCGGCGTGTTAGGAATTTTCTCATAGAGCGTGCTAGACTGAGTATAAATCAAGTCTAAATATTGGGCGCAAGCAATGACCTTCTCTTTAGTGATGATGCCACCCTTAGCCACATCCTCAATCATAGATGGTAACAGGGACTTAATGAACAACTCAGCAAGGAGTTGATCAGGAAAAAATGTCTTAACCATTCTACGACGATAATGCCACTCATGAATATGATTAGAAATGTCAGTAGCATTAATCTGTTTAAAAATTTTCAAGAGCTCTTTTCCAATTTCATATCGTATGGGTAACTGGAAATGATTCAAAAATATAGTAGCTAGGGCAGTGAAATTATCAAAAGAATCTCTAGGTAACTCAATGTACCATTTTGTGGCTAGAATAGTGAGAGTACGCTGAAAAAGACGTAGTCGAACAGAGTCATCATTCAGGGAGTTTGATGAGCACCACAAATGATAATTCATAACATGAGTCATCGGTTATTTCCAAGGGTTTACATTGAACTTAGGAATATCAGAGGGTAATTTACGAGGTATCACCGGCCACCAAGGATCATAGTTGCTTGGGTCATTGGTGAGTCGATTTAAATTTGATAACTCTAAAGTTGCAACAAAGGGCAACTGTCGATTGAGGTCGGGTTGAGCATAGCCAGGGTATGATGGAATTTCTTGAGCAACGAGCCTTTGACAACCAGCATAAGGAATCTATTGCTAGTAACCCAAATAGGGTTGTTTTGATAGGCAAACGCTTGAGGATTTTGTTTACCAAAACCTGGGTACGATACTTTTTGAATGTAGGTTGTGGCATTTGTTCTTGTGGCTGCGAAGGTGTCTGTCTACCAATGTTATAACCCAAATTAGGATAACTTGGATTTGGTTGAGGATAGGTATAACCTGGTTGTGGTTGCGACATCTCATAATATGGTAATCTAGCTTGTGAACAACTAATTCCGGATACAAGTGGTTTTTGTAAACCAGCTAAAGGAGTTGGAGTATGTGGGCCCAATACTTGAAGGTATTGAGTTGAAGGACTAGCCTAAAATGGTTGAGGTACAACAGTTTGAGTCTGTAACAGGGGTAAAGATGTATTAACAAGTGGAATTGATGTGGGTGCAACAGGTTGAACCAGTTCATACAAGTGTACAACCGCTTGTGGTTGGATAGGCAGAGTGGGTTGCCATTGACAAACTTTCATTTCGAAAAAACGACAGAGTACTGTCAAAGTGGGTGACCATAGGTTGTCCCCTAGCATGAGGAGTATAATAAGATGGAAAATATTTTTCTCCAAATGTAGGGAGTCTAGTTGAGATGGTACTAGATGGAATATACCTAGATGGACCGGCTTGATATTGTCCTCATGATGGATATAAAGGATCAAGCCATTTAGTACTCACTATAGGTTTACTAGTTAGAATACCAGATGATGACATTGTTCAAGTCCATGGATTTGAAGATGCACCAGAGAAAATTCTAGATATATATTTATAACTTGATGGGATCATAGGGCCACCATGTAAATATGACTCTGGTGAAGTTGTGAACATCGACGGGGTAGTGAGAGCAGGCGCTGATGCAATTGGAACAGATGGTCCAACCAAAGATGTTGGTTCATGCATGGTTACATGACCAAATGTATACCCTTTTAGATCGATGGGAATTTGAATAGGCACAAGATCAACAAAAGTAGAGGCAGATGGTTGAGGAAAACAATTGTACAAGTAAAGCTCTGACCAAAAATGAGTTGGAGTTAAAGGTGTTTCGTCTTGTGGTATTTCTTCAATCGAAATTAAACCATGTGAAAGGATTTTGATGTCAGGCCCAAAGTATATTTCAGGAGGTTGACTACGCAATATGGGAGACTCAATGGCTACAATAGATTGTGGGGTAGCCGATACAAGAACTACTTCCGGTCATTCGACTTTGGGATGAAAATGTTCTAGCAAAAAAGAGACATGGTCTGGATCAACTTCCAGTTAAACACCGTTGGGTTCAGGAGGTATGGTCTCATTCATTGGATGGATCATGACCACAGGCAGTTGTGAGGACTTCGTCTCAAAAAAGTAGACAAACTAGGATTTATAGAAACAACTTGTGTCGACTCTGGTATATGTGAAGATGATGCTTCACCACAGCTACTGATGGCACTGGTTTTGGTAGAGAGATGTCGCCTTCACCGACCAGAAGTGACTTCCGGTGGTAAAGGTGGTTTCAATGCAAGTCTACGCGAACAACGGGGAAAGGGATTTTATTCTTCCACGATGACAGATTTATTTTATGACAAAAAACAAATACACAAAATAAAAGGGTAATGTTAGGCAAAAGGTTTACCAACAAACTATGAATTGCAGAATACCTCCTGGCGAACCAAGAAGTACAGGTAGTCAATCTCCCTGAATGTTGTGTTCAGTGTATCATGATTTACAAGGCAGCCAACTTGGTTCACTATGGATGGATAGCAACCTAAATTTTTCCTACCAAATATACCCAAAGGAACGTGGAGGCCCCAGTCTTTATTAGCGTTGTCTAATGTGAAATTGCATAGTGAGAGCACCCCTTTATACTTTTAGTACTATAACATTGCCCGATATACCCAAAGGTACGTGGAAGAGCTACGATATACTTACATATGTGGAGTGATGTATTACACTCGGAATGTATCACAAACAATTAACAACAACTAATATGTTTTATGATGTCAAAACATGTCTCTAGCCTAGACCTTCTAAATGTTATCATTATAGTTCCAATGTTGTTTTAGGTAAATTGATGTAAATTTTAAGTTGATCTTGTTTATCAATTTTGCTTTCAAGGTTCACCATGATGATGTGATGGAAATTCCTAAAATTAAAACCAAAATGATAAGCAAACTTTTCACTTTTATCTTTTTCAATGAAAATCCTAACTACTAAGGGTAAAGAGCAATCAAAACAACAAAGAGCACAAACTAATACACAAATTTCATAACTTGTTCCTATGCAAAACACACAATTCACTACATGAAAATGCAGGTTTTTATTTTCAGTCCCCTTAATGTGAATGTAAAAAGGAAACTATATGCATCAAATGAAAAAAAAACAAATGCTTTCTTCTTTGAGAAAATATGAATTTAACAGTAATTTCTCTTTTAGGAAAATTGAAGAATGGAACTACAATTTTTCCTATAGGAAATGAAGAATTTAACTAAAATTTCCTTTAAGAAAAAAAACGGATCTAATGCAGAAATAAAATACTTTGAATTTGATTTGTCAATGACAAAGAAAAGCACTTAAATAAACGTTGAAAAAACTTACTTTTCAAAGGAGGAAGAATCAGGAAAATTCACTGGTCTCTAAGAGGTATCATACAATTGAAAACATAGAAAACAAAAGGTTCAGTGTGATGGAAATGAAAAATTCAAAGGGAATTTGGCTGGGTAAGGGGGAAACATAGTCTTTAAGGGGAGACAATGCATTACAAAGCACCCATGTGTGGGAGACAGTGCTATGCAAAGAACTGTGTCCTGACCAACAATGCATTGGGTGCAGTAGAGATTCAAAATTCAAGCTACTGAAAACACTTCTAATGCAATTTTTTTATTCAAAAGTGTAATAATTGAGAGTAGATGCTACTGGGTGGATAAGAAGAGGAAAAATCAACAGTAATGAAGGGAAACTCCCTAGTGGAGTCACCAATTTGTTATGAGGAATTATGAATTATGAATAAAACACATTCCCTAAATGTGATGCTATGCATTTAGAACAACAGATCAAAGACTTTGCAGACACTTTCTCTAAGAGTAAATAGACACACAGAAAGATAGAGTAACTTACTTGTGATCCAAGCACTTCCTATTCTCCTCCTGTTGCTCTTGTTCTAGCTTCCAATCCAACTTAGATCGTCAGACTAGTTCCTGCAAGTATAAACAATAAACAACAAAGAGATTGCAATATACAGATGGTTATTTATCTTAATCAGTTAAATCAGTGAAACATGAAACATTTATATCAGTTAAGAGTCCATGATATGAAAAATAGAAACATAAACATATACATATATGTGAAATTGAGCAACAATCTTTATTAATGGATAGAAGGGGGAGGTTACAACCAGCGATCGATTTGATGTCACCAGCTCCAGCATCATCCCAGCCTCATCACAATAAACATCTCACCATCAACATATCACTCTTATCACACACTCAATTCATAATCCAATAGCATTTCTTTACCAAATTTCTTCCTTCCCTAGCACTAGGATCTGTGCTCAATTTATAGGGCAACTGAAGGTATTTTCTCAATCAATGACTTTCTAATAATAGGAAAGACATGTTCCCAAGCTCATAGGTGTTATATGGACACATGGATTCGATGTGTGACAAATATGGACTCTTTTAGCAGGCACTGGCCATGTGGATATTCCAGAACAATGAGAATTTCGCTCCCATTTGACCAACACACTCTTGAATATCGAGAAGTTCTTTGCAAAGAACCCTTGAATGGAGGTAATTGCATATTCAAAGTAGTTAGTCCATTGAGAGGCTGCATTGGTGAGCTCATAAGTGATATAACATGTACTTCAAATCTTGGAAACCTTGCAATAGAAGTCATGGATGATTTGTTCTTGTTCTTGTCTTAGGGCATGTAGCAACTGAAATGATAGGGGATGATAGACCCTATTTCATTGGTTTTGGAGATGATGTCCAGTTTGACCAGATCATTGGGAATGATGCCAAAGTTGACCTATAACAGTTGGATCTACCTTAATGCTCTTGCATCAGGTTTGTTTGTTGCATTTGGATGATTTTTCCAAGTTTGAAAATTTTGGGTTTATTTTGGTTAGAAATTATGATCTCTTAAATTCTTCTAGTTTTTATTTGATTTTAATTGATCCTTTTATCAAGGCATGATTTGTTTCATCTTATTTTATTGATCTAAGGGGTTCGGTTAAAGTTAAATACCTTTTTTGAGTAAAAATGTATTTATTTATTTTTTCATGTTCATTTGAGAATGATATGTTATTAGGATTAATATACAACTTCACTTATTATCTAGGCATTCAATGTGTTTTCCATAATTATTATTTTTTTCTTTATATATTTTATTATTGAAATATATGTTTTATTTTATTTCCTCTCACGTTGTGGTGTCACAAAAGAATCTTCACCTTTTAGAATCTACTATTTTATTTTATATTTTCTTTGAAAATACTTACTGTTTTTTAAGAGAGGAAAATGAGCACTTCTTAGTTAAGTGAAGAAAAAATGGTTTATGCACTAGGATCCTATGTGTTCATCATAGAATTCATATTATCATGAGAAGGACATTCATTTAATGCAATTATACTTTGATACGAATAAAAAAAAAACATCACATGTAATTAGTTGAGAACAATAGATTGTTTAGAATAGTATTGTTATTGATGTGACAAACCCCTTGATGATCATTGTTTTGTGACATATTTATCCAAGTAATGAACATGCATAGACTATTGTTTATATTTTTGTTGGATTTTTTAACTCACCCATTGTATATTTTAATGATTTTGTGTTATTACCTTTTTTACATCGTGTAGGAGATTCAGTTTCAATGCATATTCATCTTCCATTCATTCTGATTTTTTATTTTCTGTGATTTCAAATAATTTTTTACCAAGTTAACATTATTAGAGTTGTTAACTGTAGAATAAAGTGCAACAACGACTACAATAGTTATGATCCAAAAGTAGGTGAAAACCCTAAATATTATGATGAAACACCATATTTTAAAGTTGTTAAAATCTTATTTTCATTAGAAGCCTATAGAATATGAATTATATAGAATATGGCAGGGTTATCTCGATGTGTAAAGACCAAGTTTGAGCAAAAGAATTTATTTGGTTCAACATCACATGCTTTTGGGGGTGCCTTTCCAGTTAGTTTCCCCTAAGACATTTGTGGTAAAACATAATAAAACATGCAAAAAGATTTTCAATAGTGTATAACAAGAACCTAGAGCAACATTACCCGTGAATTTTCTTTTCCAAAACATAGAAAACTCTATATCATAGTTTTTAACTAAATATATTTCTTATTATTACATATGTTTCTATATATTGGTGGAAAATCACCAATATTTTACATTTTTTTCTAAATTTTTAGAATATTAACCAAGAATTTTCAATACTTTATAGCCTAGTGAAAAATTCGCCAATATTTAACAAAATTTTATAATTTAGTGAAAGATTTGCTAAAAAATTATATATGTATATTATATTAATGAAAAAATAGCCTATACAGTTTTCTTTATACCATGGGGATTCACCCATTTATTATATATATAAACTTGGGGAGTTTCTTAAAATTTTCCCTGCTCCACGACTGTTTCGAAGGACCTCTCGACGTAAGCAGGCAACAAATTCCTGGAGGCAAATTTCATTAAGAAAATGTGGTTTGTCGGGGTTAAATGTTATTGGTTTTAAAGCCACCCATAGCCCTAATACCCGGTTCTAAGGGTTGGTGTGACCAACCAACCTCTAATAATGTGGTGTGATAATGCGATGTTTTTTTTTGGACTCTAGCAGTGTGCAGTAGGAGGTGGAAGGATGGAGCCACGAGGATTCCAGTGGAGGAGGATTGCAACTGGGTGGGGAATGGGTGATTTTGATTGAAATGCCTCATTGCATTGTTGGTGACCTGTGCAGTGAGAGGAGGCAATGTTATGAGGAGAGTTAGATTGTTCATGCAATGAGAGAGTTGATGATTGTGTCCATGTATTGTTAAGAAATGGAAAGGGAGTTATAAGTAGTGGAGGCCACGTATAAGAGGTATGAAATGATGAGACAGGCCCTGTGGTATGAGAGGGGCCTAAAGTGAAAACAGAGGTGAGCGTAGTTGTGTATGGGGCACAGCCTGGTGGAGGGCGCAAAGATGTGGTCGTTGCATATATGGGCACAGTGAGGGGAATGCCTTATAGTGGTCTATCTCAACGCTTAGTAATTCAAAACATAAACTATCTCAGTATTTTCAATTAAATTTCACACCCACAAAATTTATTCTTGAGTAATCACAACACATACTAAATTTTTATAATAAGAACAGTCATGTAAGAGAAGATACCATAGAAATGGAGAAGACCGTGTATAATAGACCAAAAAGGGAAATGCTATTGTTTGTAGGTTACACTTTGACTTCTTAACAGTAAAGAAATATATATCAGAAAGGAATTACGACCCAGTAGCGCAGAGAAACTGAAATTTTGCTGAGAGGTCAGTAGGCAGTGCAAGAACGTGTAGTGAGAAATAGGCATGCACACAATAGTGAAAATGTGAAGTTGGGAAACACTTTTTGCCCTTTTTTGACGTTGAAAATTGTAATTTTATATGTTTTTCAACTTCAACTCCACTAAACTCATATTTTTATTGCAAATTATGCTTTGACATAAAAACAAGAATTGTAGAGAATTGTCTTACCTCCATACCCATATATATATATATATATATATATATATATATATATATATATATATATATATTAAATATTGACATATAGAGGGGTAAATTTCTTGTTTACTAACTGCATATACTTGAAATTTTCAGGCAAAAATAAATAGTCACTTTATGATCCTTTACATCTTTTAGGGAAGGTTATTCATTTTTTGGAAAAAAACCATAACATCATAATCTGCATATATTGCACTAGTGCACAGACTATTGTTCGGTAATTTTCGGATTAAATCACTATTTTTTATTATTTTTTGAAATGGACGAAGACAAAAAAATAGTGATGTTTCAGTACATTTTATGATCCTTTGATTTTCTTTTCAATGTGATCTTCAATAAGAAAAATGAGAGCACCATTTTGAAGTAGACAGGGAGAGGAAGTGCAGTATGATTTTTTTGAATTTTTTGGTGTCCTCATTTGAAAGTTATTTAATTTTCATTCAGTGAAATTTTTCGAACAATGAAATTCCATAGTGACACAGTTTAGTAAAAAATAATTAAAAAATTGAATTTTTTAATGAAACTCCATAAATCTCACATCATCAAAAACTAGATTTAGAGATGAATCTAGTGGTACATGGTCCGACATAAAACATTTTGTTTTTGTAGGTGTTCTGTCCCTCCAAAGTTGCAGGTTTCTTAAAACTGTAGAATTGTCTAAGTTTTTCGTTGACCAGAAACTCTCGGCCAAGATAATGTCTCGACCGAGAAATTTAAAACTAGTTTAACCCGCCTAAATTTAGATTTAACCACGCGGGCAAACTCTCTGCTGAAAGTTTAAAAACTCTCGGATGAGAGTTTGCCCAATAAAACTCTCGATCGAGAGTTTGGAAAACTCTCGATCTATAAAATGGAATCTAGGTTATGGCATGAAAATCAAAGTGTGAATAAAGGTATTTAATTTGAAGACCTGGGAAGCCACTTAGTGAACAACTAGTGTGGAAATATCAATTGCTAAGAGCAAGATCACCTATCAATGATAAAAATAGACCTTGGATACTTCTCTAGGTAAAATTCTTAGAGCAATTTGTTATAGTAGATAAGAGTTTACTCACTAGTAAGAAAAATGTAGACCTTTAGAGTAAAAGATATAGGTTATTGTAGATACTAAAAGTGATTTAACAACTGGAAAGGATAACATGATAAGTCAAGGAGATATGAGAAAGGGACAACACAAGCTAGAAATCCCTTAAACATAAGCATGACAAAAAAGTGACTTGGGAAGCATTGACTCAATAATGACCAATGATAGAAGCTTGTGATGTAGGTGGAATCCACTAACTCTCCATAATTATTGGAAGATTAACCATATAGGGGAGTAAATGCTTAATAAAAATGGCTCAAGTTCCTAGATTCATACTAAAAATTCAATTTGTCGAGACAAATACTCAGAACTAGTCATTTTTTTTAAGCGTGACATTACTCATGATTATTTCCAAATCAATTAGATAATGCTATTCTTTCCTTTCTCTATTTTTTCAATATATTTGATTTTTTTTTCATATCCTAAGGCTTGAAAAATAATAAAATAAAATTTTATTAGAAAAAATCATTCAAACAGACTTTTATCTCTCATGTTTTTCCTAAATTAAAAAAAATAGGTAATTTTTGGTCGCATAGATGACCTTACTAATATGATAGAAAATGTCTAATATTGCATCAACAAAGTTTATTTTTCTTAGGGGACATATATTAATTATAATGAAGTGGGAGTAGAGTGCATAGTAGATGTAGAAGATGGTATTTTAATTTTGCAAATATTTCCTCTTATTCTCTGTAAAAGTTAAATTTTTTATCCTTATTTATTTTTATTCAGAGCATTGTCTGTAATTTATTTTTCACACAAGTAATACAAATAGTCATTGTCCGTGAAAAAAAATGGAGAATTGTGAACTGAAACTAGATTTAAAAAAAATGTCAAATTAGTACTATTATGTTTCCTTAGTGCAAGAGTAGATTGTATGTGTGGGAAATTCGGGGTCCTTTGCGTAATGAGTGCTAGGGTCGTTGTGAAAAAATGTTTACTATGTAGTGGAAAAATTATGTGTGAGGGAACCTAGCTCTTTTGCATTGAAAGAGGTGCTAAATTAATTGTGTTTTCAATGTGTGTGAAGAAAAAAAAGTTGTACGATAAAATGAATGTGAGGAAGGCTTTGTATTTTTTAATTATTAGTTAGGAACTTTGTTTGAAATTATGGAAGTAGTTTTATGAAGGTTGTTCTACAAAGCTAGTCGCTTAGAGTTATCGTGTGTATAGGTTTGAATGTCAATAACTAATCAAAGGGAATGGGAATTTTTGACTGCAAAAGGAGTTGTGTGGATGAAGTTGTGCAAAGGTAGTTGTGTATGTTCGAATAAATATACAGATCCATTTTTAAATTTATTTATTTTTTGGTAAGTTTGGTAATACCTTTCATTTTTTTTCCTTTTTTTTCACTTTCTTTTTTTTACTCTATCTTCATCAACATGTCCACATACATCACCCCCGATTGGGGAAGGGAATTGAACCTATGATGAGTGCTATAACAACCCGTCTCATCACCGTTTTTCCAAGACCCGACAGCTTTAAATTTGTTATTTACGAATGAATTTTAAAATGTATAATCATTAATTAATATCGTCTTTGAATGTCAATAAATAAGGGTGTTATGAAGTGTGGAAGTAGTTGTGTAGACGAATTTGTGCGAAGATGGTTGTGTGTGTGTGAAGGTTATGATATCCGGGACCAACGTATACCGATATTATTTTCAAATGTAAATTAATGGCATAATAGTATTGTTGGTTTTAGAGGTGGGTTTTCATAATATGTTTTGCGCATAAATGCACTTGGTTTTGTGGTTTCACATAAATGCATTTGTTTTATATTGAAAGTGTATGAAAATCATGTCTCTAGATTTGATGTTTCTTATGCAACTTTGTTTTCTATTAATCAAAGGATAGACATTGGGACGATGAAAAACATGGATGGAAATTTCATCTTTGTAGCGTGTTTCAGATGCAAATAGTGAGAAGTGGTGATTTCAAGGGAAATAAGACTACATATATTTGAAATAGCTAGTATAGTGAGACATAAAATGATGTTTGAAATGATAAATAAAATGGTGAGATTTGTGGCTTTTTATCTTTGAAATTTTCATTTAATAAGTTGGAGTTTTCTCCGAGCTTCTATTTCCTTAGATAAATTGTTATTTTTAAGTTGAGATTGGGCAATAGAATTAGTGTAGAGATACAAAAGTTGCACAATTCTCCAAGCTTCTAAACTGATTCAATCTTTCTAGTTTCCTATTTGAATTTGGAAATACTGCAAGTTTTTTGTGTTTCTAGATTTTCTTTATAATACTAAACGATATTCTGCAAGCTTTTCTTTTCTCTATAATACTCTATAAGATTTTCTTTATAATATTGTGAGAAAAGAGTGTGTAAATTTATTAGTAAATTAAATTTCATTAGGTTTTACAAAGTATTGGGCAAAAGCTATCAAGACCATTTGTCATATAAGGTAACTTTACTATTTTATGGCTATTATTGATAGTTCTATGATTTTTAACTTTTATTAGCTAAATTGTTTTTAAGTTTGTAAAAGTCAAAGAGTTTAAATTTAAATGTGTCTGCCCAAAATAAAGTTTGTACTCCATCATAAATATGTGTCAAATTTTGCTAGAAATATTTATGTCAAGTTATTTTTATATCAAATTTGGTTTTGTTTTACAAAGTAGTGGGACTAGTTGTCAATTTTATTTGTTGTAGAGAGTAGCTGAATACATGATCTCATAATACATATTGGTGAATATCATTATGCACTTTACTATTTTTATCTATTTTTAATACTGCACTCTATGGAGGTTACAATTAAGCGTGGATATTAAAATTTGTTGAAAATATTTCCATTTTTTATCAAGGATAACTTGTGGTCTTGTTAAAGTTCTAGTTGGGAATTCATGAAGGGGAGATCACCTGAATATTGGCGGGTCCAATACCACCAACATTTTTGGCACTAGAAGGAGGGATAGATGAAAAGTTGAGCCCTTCATGTGTGTTTCAAATTTTCACACTCATTTTTATGAATTCTTCCCAAATCATACACAAAACATTTATTTCTAGAAAATTTAAATTTCAGGTGCAGGCGGATATCATTGAGGACTTGTCACTATTTAACTTTAATGTTTAGGGTGAAACAAACATCCTTGAGCACACTGATCATTTTCTTCAATTTTTCATAGAGCGCGACATCCCGCTTGAGGATGTTGTTTGCTGGTTGTTTTTTCTCACGTTCGAAGGGCGCATAAGGAAATGGTGTTACACATGGACCGATGCCTATATCCACTCTTTCAAACATGTTGTCACAAAATTGTTTTTCACTTTTGACGACTTTGATGATAATATTTTGTGCAAGAGAATTTTACAATCGTGAAAAACACCTGATGAATCACTACATTTTATTCATCATTTCTTGCATCTATTTTTTGAATTTAAAGAAGGTGAAGTTTATTGGGATTTCTTGACAACAATATTTTTGTATCTTGTTGAGATTTCACTTACTTTTCATGATTTACGATCACTTAAATCACATCGAGCAAACCTCACACATAAAGCTTCTAAATATGCGATCAACGAGGGTGTTTCTCTAGGCAACCCCACATCTGCTTTTCATATAACAACTTTACTATTAGAGGATGTGGTAGGAAATATTTGCAAGGAATTGTTTCAAGAACCACCATCTCCTATCGAGCCACATATTCAAGATCCCTATGAAATTTTGGACAAGAAGCATGATAAGTGTGTTAAAGTGTTTTCTCCTCATCCTCCACCCTTTTCTCCCTTTGATCCTACGAGTTGCAATTTTTAGTGTTATTCTATTTGAAACCTTTCCTTTAATGTTAATGAGGATCAAGTGTTGGATGGTTTTTTTGTTATGAAGCCAAATTGTGATGACTATGTAGCAGAGTCCATTATCAAACAAGAATATGTGATAAAGGATGAATCTATTCCTTCCAAATCTCTCCCACATTTTACTAACATTGTCCATGATTATGTCATTTCTGTTTAATAGTGTGAAATTTAAGTTCTATTAATACCTTCAATCATTTGCAGAATTTTTGGAATGCATGTTTTTCATTTAAATGTGGAGAGGCTGAAATTTCTCGTTTTTCATCTTCCCCTTTATACAATTCATCATATCATGAGGATACCTCTATTTACAATCCTAAACTTTATAATCTTGTTTTTCGTGACAATTTAATTGACTCAGCTGGTCAATATTTTGTTCTTCCTATCATTGATTTCACAAAACAACTGATCTTTGATGATCTACCTTCCGATGATTTGGATCTTCCTCAACCTGTCAAGGCACATCAACCCAAGCTCATGGTTATGTCAGGTTATCGTAGCCTTTAGGTCAGTTCCACCTCCCATTAGAAGAGTGTCGAATCTTTTGAGTATCCCCGTCACTCTATGATATGTATTGAAAATTCTTTTGTTTTACAATTTTTGCATCCTCCATCTGTTTTTCACAATCCTAACACTCAATCATTGGCGAATTCCTACTTGGCAAACATTGTCGCGAAATAAAAATTTATTTATTTATTTAGGCTTTCTCATTTTTATGGTTTTAAAGTTTTTTTTTCAAGTATTCGACTCGCGATGTTTCACAGCCTGATCATACGTCCACAAAATGTCATTTGTGTGCTTTTCAACATTTTTTTTTTCTGCGTGCACATTCAAACGTCAAAAATTTTGGTTTTTAATGTCTTATATTTGTTTTTATTACTATGTATGTATATATCTCTTGACATTTATTTCTCTCCCATGTAGGCTTACTAATGTGTCAGTGGATACATTGGAAATATCACTTCACGTCACCTGGCCTACTTTCTGCTTAGGTTAGGAGTAGGAGTATTGTTTTCTTTGATTTTCTTTCGTTTATTTGTTTCCATTTTTTTATTTCCTTTACTTATTTTTTTTTCAGTGCTAAGTATCTTCCGCATGATGTCATGTTTGGCCTCTAAGGAAAGCATCATGAAATCCAAGAGGAAATGTGTTGTTCTAATAACACTTAGTTTTTTGTTTATTCCTTCTCTTTGTATGAATCATGTGTTATTTTGGTTGATCATTCTCATAAAATAAATTATTTATCATAGAGAGTCATGGGGAAATGATGATGTTTGGGTTTTAACTGGTTCTACCAAGTACTCTAACTAGTTCTTATATAGTCGGTTAATGCTTGTCACTCTAGTATGGTAAAGTAAGGAGGGGAAGAGAACCTTAACAAGTATGACAGAGGTGTACATAAACATACTTCTCTAAAGGAAAAACCACTTCTTCTCTCAATAAGTTGGTATCCCTCTTCCACCCCATGGAATAAATAAGCGACTATGCATAGTTATTTGAACAAATGAAAAAATGAAAAATGAAATAAAGGGCAAAAGAAGGAAAAGGATTCCTGCATAGAGAGGTGAAGCAAGATACTTCGTCGAGGTACTCTCTAGGCTCGTTGGAAGTGGAGCAATGTTTTTGTTTCTGAAGCCACTCCATCAAGGTATTGTTTTATGAAACAAGCTCCAAAAATAGAAGAAAAGAGAGATCAACACCTTATAAATAATCCACTTAGAGGGGTAAACCTCCTTTACATTACATAAATGAACAATTATTGGATGATACAAATGGAAAAATCTCTTTCTGCTAATTCCACTAACATTTCTGGGTTTGAAAATTTCAGATTGACATTTTATTCTGATGCAACACTAGTTCTTGTAGCTGGTCTCAGCGATAGTGTAAAACTTTCTCCTCCTCTTTGAATTCTACGCTCATGATTCCTCTGTCTTCCTCTGTGTGAAAATTTTCATGTGTTATTAATACCTAAGCATCCAACACATCACAATGTTGTAACCTTTGCTGTGATAGCAATCGTAACACGCACTACTACAAAAACTAATATAACATAAAATAAAATAAAACTTACTTTACATGTAAAACTTAAGATGGACATAGAAAGGATATGCTTCTAGTTTAAATTAATTAAACCACCACTCTACATCTAATTTTACATCATTTGATTAAAGGCTTCGCCTAAAGGTTATAGGCCTAAGGTTGTTAAATTTTAAATTCAATGACCTTGAAATATAAATACGATACATTCATATTAAGGGCCCCCTATGGAAACCTTGGTGACAACTAGTATCCATTTGTGTCATGTCTGACTTGACGACCTCAGGTTCCTCCCAAACCTACGCATGACACCTAGTGCATTCTCTTCCATGGATCTTCTAGGCAATCGATCTGATGGTCTTGCATTGTTTCTATTGTTTTTGGTAACCACCAAATTCTCCAAATGAGGCTTTTGGTCACTTTCTCCGTCACCGCTCATGGAATTGGCTCCAAAAAACCTCAAACCCTCAAAGAAATCCTCCTCAGGTAAGAACTTATATTTTTTTTCCATTTTTTTCATTGGCTCTATTGTAGCCCCTAGAGATAGCCTTGAGTTGCAAAAGACCAGTGCCTAGGACATCTTAAAGTCAAAGGTTAAATTTAGACAAGTATATGGATGCTCGTGAGAGAATTTATGAATTAAGAGAAGCAATGGTTTTGGTGGTTGATTAATGGAGAATATCTTTGAGTCTGATCCTGTGAATTACCCTATACTACAAAAGGGCTCAAGAGGATGAATGGATGGATGGATTTCAAATGGGCCAAGTATGAAATAATGAGCAGAGGCTTTCAAATTATGTATAGGTGTTGAGGAAGAATGAAGGAGGAACCTGCAAAAGATAGGCTAATATCCTTAAGAATTTGTTTGCAGTGAACTCACAGGAAACAAATGTAAGTGGAATATGGCTAACACTAGAGATTTGTGGAGGGCGAATTAAGGAAGAGAAGAAAATTGGATACATGAGCATTATACATAATCAAATTCATGAATAAAGATGCATACTACCAGCAAATACATTACAAAAATAATCCAAGTAGCATAACATTGAAAGATGATTACAAATTAACAAGAGATTACTGATAAAAAAAGAGAAATAGATACATACTTCTCATTCCCCCATCTGGAATCCAAATAAACAGTGATGTATCATATTATGTTCAAAACAAATCTCCCAAATATGTATCTCGGAGCACATGGAGCCCAATTATACAGAACTAAAGTCAGCTTCCCCAAAATTCAAAACCTTTCTTTCATCTTAAAACTCACTACATATAGAGTTCTCCTTCAGGGTTTACGATCGAATATTCTTTCATGATCAGAATGTGCATGTGAAAACTAACATATCCTAAAAAACAAGTAGAGTGTGCATCAATAAATCGCTCGTGTAACAAAAAATCATAATAGAATCAAGTGAAATCAGGATTTCACCAGCCAAATATCACTCTCTAAAAGTAAAAAGAAACAAAATTATGGGCCACGTAGCCCAAATCCTAGGATCTTCCATAGGAATAGTGAGGATTTTATTTGAACAGGTAGCTTGTCTAGTTTCCACCACTTGATTTCATATACTTTGGAAAGCCTCCCCTCTCTAATTCTCATGGTTTCCACTTGCCATTATGGAACGACCAGTTGTGTTGCGTGTGCCTCACTCTTTAGCAGGGATTTCTTGGACCAACTGAATAAACATAGCTATGTACTTCCACCAAAAACTCATGATTTTCCTTAACTTGTAAAAAATAGAGACCGGATCTCGTATGGGGGTATGGATGGTTTTTGGTATTAGATTGGGGGGTACAAAATCACTGTGGGCTGTTGGATGCATGATATGGAGCAGATATGAGGAGAGGATGGTGGAAGCGATAGTGGAATCAGCAGGGCTCATTAACAAGTTAAAAATAGAGGAACAAAGGCTATGGAGACCTATGGAGAAGGTAAGAGTTAAGATCTGTGGCAAGTGATGTGCAGTGAGCGGGGGATGAGTGATGTGGCATGATGGAGGTGGGACCACCTGCAGATCAAAAATCAAAAAATTTGCAAATGAGCAGTGAAGCCTAATGGTTATAATGTGAAATGTGCGAAACAAAATGGGCAGAGGATGTGACACGGTAGGACAAAGGTGGGGGGTGCCCGCATATCGTATATCACAGATCACAAGGTTAGTTGTGAGCAGTGGAAGGTAAGAGGTATATATTGTGGGGAGTGATGTGTGGTGAGCGAGGATGGATGACGCGAAACAGAAGTGGGACTGTCGACACATCGCATATCGCAAGCGAGGATATTTTTTGATAAGAAACAAACGACGAATGTTATGGCTTGCAGGAAGTGAAGTGTGATTGCGGTAAGGAGCTAAGAGTGTTAAATGATACTACACATATTATATGTAATATATAGTATATGTAATAGTTTGTGGGATGTGAAAATTAACACAACTTTCGATCATAATACCTTTATCGCGACACTTTTCTATTTTGACTGTGGAGCTTTCTGCCTAACCTACACTTGAATTTCTTGGCCTTCCCCTTAAAAATTCACATGTTTGCCCTATCATTGCCTTATAGGGACCACTTCTCCATGTTGGGTGTGGTTAGAATCCAACATTGGCTCCATCTTGGGACAATGTGCTGCTCTAAGTGCTTTGAGAACCCGCAGACCTAAATGTCTGTGCTTTATTAGGCACATGGAGTCAAAAATGCATACTCTAAGCCTGAATTAGAACTACAACTAAGCTAAGCACGACCATCTATTAGAATGAAAATCACTACCGCACCCTGAAAATCTTGAATGCTTAAATCTGAACTATGATGAAACTGGAAACTGAAACACACTTGAACTGAAAACTGCAAAGTAATCTAAAACTAAAACTAGAAATATGCTCATAGAATTGATCTTATTTACACACCTACCTACCCTAATCTACTGGAATGGCTAATATTCTAAATTATACAATAATGCTAGCATAACCAGGCAAGAAATTGCTCTAATAACTTTGTTCTTCCACTTTTTTTCACGAAACTTAGGAACAAGCCTGCTAATGTTATCTGATAGGAATTCTCAACCTGATCTTCCTTGCAAGGAGCTTGTTAAACCGGAACATCAATAGAAATGTTGAAAAGGTCTGGTGGCTTTTTGATGAATAGTTTCTCAATATAGATAACAACTCGATCAAGATATACTTGGCCTATTTCTGAATATTCTGACCCAATCTATCCAACCTCATAACTTGGTACTAGCAGTTGAAAGATATACTAGCAGCTGAAAGATTCTCAAACCAATTTTTAACTTCACCTTGCCATGGTGAACAAACATCCTGATACGTACCTCATCTTCTTCCTTTATTGATGACTGCAATATAGTGACCCAAGGAACATGGTAAACATGCAACATGAGATCTTCTAGATGATTTGTAATAGGAAAACAAACCTCATTCCAAACTGCTGCTTTTCTTAAATGTGTTGAAACGGATTCTCTTCGAACAACAAGGGAACATATTGTTTTTCCTCATTACCCATGGTAGTCAAGTGATCTAAGTGTTCTTTATATTTCTCTTTTTCACACAGAAGCTTACACGGTGGCTACAAAATCTCGTTAATTTCGAGTGAGGGAACATGATTTTTAACAATCTGTTGTGCTATTGAAAGATAATTAGAGAGATGGTGTTCATCATCCAAATTTGACTGGTCTTTAATCACTAAAAGAAATGTTTCTTCTTGAGGATGTTGTTGTGGATCCAGACAATCAAGCTCGGTTGCCTATGTTTCCAGATCACCAGTCTACTATTTATTTTTAGTGCTCTCCTTTGGGAAACACTCCAACTCTTCCCCTTCTTCATGGAGGATAAGCTCGCCTCACTCTTCTTTAGAATAGGCTAGATACTAGTTTTCTACATGCAGTCCAAAAAACACCATGCGTCATTCTTATTGGAGATTAAAGGTTGTGGGCCCTTTTTTATAATGGATTCTTAGCACTTCTCTTTAGGAGGGTCATGCAACTTCAAGTGTATGGATGAGGACCTCTCATTTTTGGGAGGATTAGCTTCTTGCTTTGTGGAAGCGTATGCAGTGACCTTATGAGGGGTTGACTCTTCTAATGGCTTATTCTCTTTACTAGTAGGACTGGGAGGGGTCTGTTCTCTTGATATTGACCCTTCATTTTGTTCTTACCCTCATGGTCTCTTTCTAAAGGACCTGAGGTCATACTTCTTGTGGAGTTGAGCATGCATGAAATCCACGAGCTGCCTACAGTAATTGTCAATATCTTGATCCCCTGGAGGGATTTCCTTCTCTTCTTGCTCCTCTTGTAGGATGAGTTCATCGTCCACATCATCATATTAAGTGAGGAATTGATTCTCTTTATTGTCTGTGAGTTCCTTGGCTTGTTCCTCCAACTCCCCTTCCAATTATAGATGAATTTGGATGTGATCTTGTTATTCCTTCCTTTCTTGATAAAACAACTGTAGAGGGGGCTTCCGATACTAGGGATTAAACCCATGGTTAGGAATCGTTTGGTTAGGATGAGGAGGGGAATTTTTTTCCTCCAACTCAAGCTTAACCAGCTTATTTGAGAGGTTCTTGATTAGTTATTCATTTCTTCAATTCTATACCCTTGAGATTCCCTCTCCTGATTTGAAGTAGAAGCATCCTCCTTGTTCCTTTTTTCTAACTTCATGTTATGTCTTACCCGTAAATTTACGAGTAAAAGAAAAGTTTTCTTCTACCTCCAATGCATCAGTCTGGATCTGATACAGAGAAGGTAGGCTCTACAGTGAAATTAGTCCCATAGAAGGTAGGCTCTACGATGAAATTAGTCCCATAGAAGGTAGGCTCTACGATGAAATTAGTCCCATAGAAGGTAGGCTCTACAATGAAATTACAACACTTTTAAAAGCAGGAAAGAAGGTGTGTGTCTGAAATTAGTGGGGTATATTCTATGGTAGCAATGATATTGAATTGATTAATATAGAATGAACTATGGGAAACTATTCCTTGTATTCCAATTTTTGAATAAATTATCCACCACATAATATCTAAAATGGACAAAAGTGATGGAAAAAATCACAGAAAATCAACTTAGTTTGTCATATCACCTAAAAAACTAAAAACACCACTTAGAAAGAACTTGCTTATAATTAATAAAATTAATAAAAACATAATAAAATTTTTTAAACATTATAAAAGGGGTAAAATCAACCTAATATAAATGAATATGATAAGTTTTACCACTTAATTTTCACTTTTACTCCAAATTTGTACATTTTGGGACCAAAATATTCTCAAACTTTGAAAAAGGATTTTCAGAGCTATAACCATTGGGGTTTTCTTTCATTAGGACCAAGTGAATCTACATTCTATTTTCTTCCATTTTAATTTCCATTTAAACTTTGATTTCTATCATAAAATTGAGTTAAAAGTTATTTATAGAACTTAGGGTGCACATATGAACTCTCCCAGGGCATTTCAACATTATGAACCCCGTACTTCTACAACTCTGCAGAAACATCAGGGGGCTCAATGGCACCACCAAAAGAAGGATCCTGAAAAACCACTTATTCTCGCTACACCCAGACATCATACTTCTTCAACAATCCAAATGCTCTCCCAAAGGCACAGAGACGCTAAAAAAACTCGTTTCCCTCTAAGAAATTTAACCATTTCTCCAAAACATGTGCATCTATTTGGCCTTAAAATATGGGGATAGCAAAGTTAACATGTACCTTGAATGGTGTCACACCTCCAAAATTTCCATTGGTTGAAGGTGCCTCATATATTGTTAGAAGTCGTTAAATGATGTGGGAAAATTGTCCATCATCTCATTTATTTGTCACACGAGTGCTTCTTGGAGCAAAAACTTGATAGGATCTCCTTCTATGTCGTCGAGCTCTTTTCTTCCACAATGGGAGGCCACTTGGTTTGGAAAATTTGATTATTCCCAAGTGAAGTTAGCTCGAGACCCAACTCTTTGTGCCCTAAACTTGTCGAAGACATGCATCGATAAATAACAAGGAATATATTTCTATTATACCAATGATCCACGTTGTATAATCAATGAAATGAAAGGAATGAAACACACACATAGAAATATAACACGTTGTATCATCTCATTCATTTGTCACACGAGTGCTTCCTGGAGAAAAAACTTGATAGGATCTCCTTCTCTGTCGTCGAGCTCTTTTCTTCCACAATGGGAGGCCACTTTGTTTGGAAAATTTGATTATTCCCAAGTGAAGTTAGCTCGAGACCCAACTCTTGGTACCCTAAACTTGTCAAGGACATGCATCGATAAATAACAAGGAATATATTTCTCTTATACCAATGAACCACGTTGTATAATAAATGAAATGAAAGGAATGAAACACACACATAGAAATATAACACATTGTATCATCTCATTCATTTGTCACACAAGTGCTTCCTGGGGCAAAAACTTGATAGGATCTCCTTCTCTGTCGTCAATCTATTTTCTTCCACAATGGGAGGCCACTTGGTTTGGAAAATTTGATTATTCCCAAGTGAAGTTAGCTCGAGACCCAACTCTTTGTACCCTAAACTTGTCGAGGACATGCATCGATAAATAACAAGGAATATATTTCTCTTATACCAATGATCCACGTTGTATAATCAATGAAATGAAAGGAATGAAACACACACATAGAAATATAACAGAAAGCATAGTGATATGGTGAAAATATAACTTCTATTAATAAATAAAATGGCACAGTATTATATAACACAAACTGGTTAGAATGGTGGTATCTATCTCTAAACATAGAGAGATGGCAGTTATGTGCATTCATAATTGATATTAAAAGAGGCTAAAGGAATGGAATTTTAACATAAATAAAGAACCTTATAGGTCTAAAACCCTAATCCCAAAAGATGAAACAATAAAAGGTTTGTGGATATTGAGGTGGTTAGTTGGTACATCAACTTCCTGAGGGTACAAATTTTGCATACAATATTTGTTTAGGGTGCATAGTAGCTCGGTAGAAAGAACTATTAAAGGAATACAAATTTCGACCAGGAATAGGGCATGTTATGGCAACTATTAGCCTCTCAAATTGCCCAAAAACATCATTTAGGACCTTGAAAAGGCCTCGTGATTTTGGGACCCATGAATTATAGAAAAACTGCCAAGAAAATATATAACCATTGAGACAATGGAAGAGGTGGGTGGCAACTGATATCCACCTAGATAACCATTGTCTATAACGAGATTTTACTTTGTTACCTATGTTAATTTTTAATGGAAAATTTCATTTTAATTTTGCACTAGACATGTAGAAAATGTATTTGAAGCATTATATGAATTTGAAACTCGATCCGTATAATGTTCACAAGCATACTCTTTTCTTGTTCCTTAGGTTTAATGCTTCACTTTGGCTTCTTCCTTCAAATTTATTATAACTTAATATATTTAATTCATATTGCATTGATAGATGCATTTTATAGTTTATATATGAGAGAGATGTAATGTGATGATGGTGTAAAATTAACAAGTTATTCTATATTTAAGGTTTAAGCTACCTTGTCATTTTTAAACTCTCGTTCGAGAGTTTTTAAACTCTCGTCCGAGAGTTTTTAAACTCTCGTCCGAGAATTTTTAAACTCTCGTCCGAGAGTTTTGTTCTTATAAACCCAAAATTCTCCATTCGCGCGGCATTCTGCCTATCGTTTTCGCGAATTTTTGCACTGTAGCTATCGAATTACCCAAAATTCTCCATTTGCGCGGCATTCTGCCTGTCGTTTTGGCGAATTTTTGCACTGTAGCTATCGAATTCTTGGACTGTAGTTGTCCTTTTTGCAAATTATTGGACTGTAGTTGTCGAATTCTTGGACTGTAGCTGTCGTTTTGAAGAGCTATTTTCTTTGTCGACGGGATCCAGGTAAACCTTTGTCTGCCTTGAACTGTGCATCTGCCCACACATAATAAATGCATGATTATGATATTTGGCCACAAAATACCTAGTTGCTTTAACAACAGTATATGGACCCCTAGTGCTAACAGAGATGCCACAATTTTTAAGTCAAATTTCGTTTCATAAAAGGTGTTTCACATTTCTATTATGGGTATGCTTCGGTCATGTGATTAAAAAATTTGGTGCTACTCTTTCAATAGTCATATGTCCACGAAAACCAATTAGTGTACAATTGTGACTCAAAACTATACTTGCAAATTTTCATGGTTCAAACAACATCAAAATATTGGCTACACCTGACTAAAAATAGAATGCACTAGTCCCAAACTGACAAATTCATTGTTGGCAGCAAGGAGAAACAAATCAAAAAAGGAAATTCCTCGTAACATATTTTCTTATGGTATTTTTGTTGCAGGGTGCCTTCATATTTTCGACCTACTGTAAACAATAGAAGATTTCACCCTTCATATGAAAAGTGTTCTTGAACTAGGCCAAATGATTTTGACTTCAAGGATGCTCTTTCACCATAATATAGCTCGGATAACAAGTAATCTCAGGAGATTGAACAAGTCGGTTTCATTTTCTTTTGTCTTTGTTACAACTTTTGAGTTGAAGTAGTGAAGCCCCAGTCATGGTATATCTTTGTGATACAGTGGGAATTCTGAGAGAGATTTGCTAGTTGTTTTTCCTGTTACCTTGGAGACCTTATTGCATGAAATCTATCACTTTAATCATTAGGAAAGGCATTGTATTCAAAAGTAGAATCTAATCTAATGTCATGTGTCAAAAGATAAGTCACAGAATTGAAGTATAATCACACTGCAATGATGAATATAAGGTTTGGAAAAATAAATCAGCTATAAATTTGAAGCTTGGTGCTTGAAGTATGAGTCATCTTCTTGCAACCCTCATGAAGTTCAATAAAATGGTGCCATGTGGTGCCATGTACTCATAAGCATATTCCTTGTACTTATTCAAATGGTTTCAATGGTGTGCTGAGTGCAACTAGTAGTGGTGGAGGAAGGTGGAATAAAACCAAAAATACTCTCTTGTTTGTGGAATTGAAAGTGAAGCTGTGGGATGCTTTTCATGAATTGGAGAAACATGTCTAAAGTGTTCTGTAACAATTATAGAGTTAGAGGAGGAACCTTGAAAATTATGGCTACATTTCTATAGAATCTCTCTCCTTGTTACGTTGTCCACCTTATCATCGTTTGCATATCTCACAGTTAAGATCTTATGAAGATATCCCTTCATTCCTAAGTCACCTTATACGAGGATACGGGGATACGGGGATACTAGGATTCGAAGTATCGGATACAGGTACGGTGACCCCGGAACAGGATACTTCTGGTATATGTTACGATATATATTATTTTATTAAAAATATATATATATTTTAAAATATATATATTAATATATTAATATATTAAAAATTAGATATTTTTTTCACAAATTCATACAAAATTCATTGATTCAAACATATATATTAGATACTCATGAGTCATACATCATCATTGATAATATAATACAAATTACAATGATACATTGATACACCATACATGATACAATCGTCAAATTTACTCAGAAAGACAAGATTGAAGATAGTAAGATACTGTAGTTTTTTCATTAAGTCATCAGAATCAAAATGTGTTACATAAGAACACTGCCAATGGAAAATAGAAATAGAAAATACAAAAGCAACTACAGTCTACAAGACTACAAGCCTGAAGCCTCAATGAGTCAGAGTCATCAATCCTCATAATCAGCATCACTGTCCAAATCCTGATCATCATGCTCACCACTGCTCTCCTCTGCCTCTGATGCATCCTCCTCCTCTATCATCTCTACATCTGCTGGTGTGGAGGATGACCCCTCTAATCCATCATCAAATCTGACAGGCTCTAGCACTGGCGCATTGAGATCCAAGTTGGCCAATGCCAACTCAACACTGCTGTCCAGACCCATATCATCAGGAAAGACATCCTACATCTTTGTCTTTCCCTTCAACCACTCCTCCCTCTGCCTGTAGATGAGACGAAGGTTGGTGTGCACATACACCATTGTCTCTGCCCTGGACTGCTCAAGCCTTCTCTTCTTCACACTATACAAATTCCCATATGTGCTCCAATTCCTCTCGCAACAAGAGGATGAAGTCACCTGAGAGAGGAGCCTCATGGCTAACTGCTGTAGAGGAGGGCTTGTTGCCCCATGAGTTTCCCACCAAGAATGGGGCTTCTTAGCCCCCCTGTCTCGAATCAAATCATAGCCTCCAAATCGCCCCCTGCCAGTGGAAAAATCTGCAAAGGCATCCTCCACCTCATCAAGGGATGCCCTATCCTGAAAAATCCTCCTGAATGCATCTTTCCTCCCCTGTGAGATTTCAACATCCATGTGAGGAGGGAATCTGCGGGAAGGTCCACCATTCAGCCACTCATGGCTGTAGTATTTTGGGTTCAAGGAGTGAGCCAAACAATGTAAATGTGTGCAATTCTTGTCCCATCTGCTGACAAGAATATCCTGTATGACGGTGAAGAAGGCCTCAGGTGATGTCTCATACTCTGGGCACTCACTCTGTAAAATAATGGTCCTCACAGACTCAATCATGGAATCCCATCCCTCATAAACCTCTCCTAGGATGGGTTGGTCTGTATCTGCAAATCTGAGCAAGGAAATGATAGGCTCCATGATCTAAATAATTAGATCTACCTTCTCCCACCATATATCATCCAACACTATGTCCTTCACCTTCTTTGAGGCTGCTTGATCCGTCTTTCTCCAAAAAGACCAAAACTATGAAATAACCATAGACCCAAGAGCGGTCTTGACCTCCCTCAACCTCTTCAACATGATGAATGAAGAGGAAAATCATGTATCTGCAATCTTCAACAATGATAGATTGATGTACTCCTTGTAGATAGTGAGGGAATTTGTATGGTTTGTTACAAAGTTGCGGATATGTCGTGCATCCTCAATAGTGGCTCCAATCCAAAGCACATCAGAAGCAATAGATTTCAGTGCCAAGTTCAATTAATGGACAATGCAAGGTGTCCAAAATACTTGTGGATATTTTTCTTCCACAATCATGCCAACAGCCTTGCAAACAGGTGTATTATCTGTAATGATTTTCACACAACAATCCACACCTACACTTTCAATAACTTTGAGAAATAACTCACCAATATATTGTGCATCCTTGTACTCTCCAAGTGCATCCACTGCTTTCAAGAAAACTGCACCATTCGTGGATGACACTATGAAGTTAATGAGTGGGTGGCGTGCTGGATCTGTCCATCGATCAGAAACAATGCTAACCCCAGATGTTGGCCATGCTGATTTAATAGGCTCAAGCATTTTGTCCACCTCTTTCTTTGCCTTTGTCAACAATGTGGTTCTAAACTTCTCTGACCCAGGAGGCACATACCCTGATGGAGCCCCATGACAAAGAGCTCGACACATCTCAATAAATAGAGGTGACCGTGCAACATTAAAGGATATGAAGTTCTAATAGAAAAAAAATGCAACGGTGAGGTCAAGCTCTTCCCTTTTCTCTTTTTGGAAAATCTTGTCCATTGGACCAACTGCAGTTTCCTTTCTCTTTGCTAATTCACCCCTGCTAGAAGTCTCAAAAGGGAACTTGCTACTGCTTTTCCTCAAGAATGGAAGGGGGTCATCAGTCTTGGATTTTTTTGATTTTGCTGCCACATTTTCCTCACCAATACTCACCTCTTTCTCCAATTTCTTCCTATCTGGCAATTCAATTGTTGTACAACATTTAACGCCACAACCTGGAATACCCAAAAGATGAGATTTCACATGGAAATATGTGCCATTGAAATGGCCATTGCAAAAATTTCATTTCCATGTACAATTTCCTCCTCCCTTTTTTGTTGCCCCTTCCTCTCTTGTTGCATATTTCCACAATGGGTATTTGGGGTCAACAATTTGTTTTCCCTGCACATTTGAAGCTACTGTTGCAGCCCCACTTCCAATGGATGGAATACTTGCAGACCTTGATGAAAGAGGGACAGGAGGGGCATCTCCAATGGAGAAATTCTTCCCCTTTCTTTGCCCATGTCTTGTTTCCTTTGATTGAGCCATAAATACTGTAAAAAATAAGCAAAAACAACTAAATATATAAAACATATGCACATGCAAACACTAACAACAAACTAAATGCAAAATGTAGAGGGACAATGCACTTACCGGATGCTCAAATCTCTTCGAAAGAACACACTTGCTCCTTGCTCACACTAGCTCTCCTTCTCACTTCACAAATGAAACACAAATGAAATGGATGACAAAATAAGAAGGAAAAACCGCACTTTATAAAAAAAATCGCGCGATTTTTCTTGCCGCGGGCCCGGCCGTACCCGGCAGGACAGGCCACGACGTATTTGACGGGGTACGGTGTGTCCCTTTTCGGATACGCCGTATCCCGACCATACCCTGTACGGATACGCCGTATCCTTCGAATTGGGGCCGAATCCGGTACGTAGAGGTGTCTAATATGGGGATTCGGGGATTCGAGGGCATTTTAGGAGTATCCGGTTACTTAGCTTCATTATTTGATACCTCAATTTTGTATAAATCTAGTCCAAGTGACATTTAACCTTACTTTCTTTGAGGACTGTGACTATTCTTCTCATGCAAGGAATCTTGGTAACCCAACCAGCTTATAGATCTCCCTGCCAAAACAAAGTCATTTAAAAAAAATTTGATTATAGAATGAAAATATTTAATTGATAAGTGAAGATAAAGTCTTCATCTTGATTTCTTCGATGGTGGAGAAAAGATGTGTTGGTGATTTATCTTTGAATGATATTCTTCAAGGGTAAGGATTAGATCTTGGTTGTAATGATGATAAAGCCTTATTTTTTGCACTCTTCTATACCAGTCCTAGGAAAGCTTGGTTCCTAGTCTTTAGATAATATTACTTTGACTTCTTCTTTACATAAGAATATAATTACATAGTCAACATGAAGACCGATCTAGCTATACTTTTCAACATGCCTATGCGTTCACACATAGTACCTATATAGTACTTGTTATCCATTGGTTGATGACATTCAACTGTCGATTGATAATTTGCTTTTTAATTTGTTTATGAGGGGCAGGCGAGCCCTACAGAGACCCCTCCATGGCATCAGGGGAGCCATACAGAGACGTCTCCATGAGAGGAGGATTATTAGGTACATTGGTTATTTATTTATGTCATGTTTTCAAGTAGGTTATATTTATTTTTCGTTGTGAAAAATTGATTAATGTGTTTTTTTTTGTCCTGCACAGGTGGATGCACTCGTCCGACTCGTTCACCCAGTCAATGAATCGAACAAGAGGCGCCCCAAGAACATGTTCCCATTCGCCCTGTTGCTGGTGAGGGGCAAAGGAGAACAATGTCTCAGCCTGTGGGATTCATCCCACAATTGGATACTTCTCCAGGTAAAATCTAAATGAAAATTTATTGTTTGATGTATGTTTAATTTCAAACTTATTGTGGTACTCATGTACCCAAATTCCTAAAAATTTAATGTTTTGTATAGTGGGTCATAGACACATTTATTACTCGCCAGGGGACCATGGTATGAACGAGGGTCTTATACATGGCATAGGTAGACATTAGATCAATTCCTAGTTAAAATGTTCAATTTTACGTTATATTCAATGTTGAACAAGTGAATTTTTTTTCCAAATCACATGTTTAATGTGAAAACATTATGCTCCATAGGTGCAAATGTTGGAGTTGGGGTTGGCCTTATTGCTGGTGAGGGGCAAAGGAGAAAAATGTCTCAGCCTGTGGGATTCACCTCACAATTGGATACTTCTCCAGGTAAAATCTAAATGAAAATTTATTGTTTGATGTATGTCTAATTTCAAATTTATTGTGGTACTCATGTGCCCAAATTCTAGCAATTTAATGTTTTGTACAGTGGGTCATAGAAACGTTCATTCCTCGTCAGGGGACCATAGTATGAACGAAGAGGAAGAGATAGTTTTTCCAACAGGTATTTTCAAATTACCAAACAAGTTTTTTAAATACAAATTTTCATTATAAATTATTTAATTTTTAATACGTGCAATAATTTAACATGTTACAGGTGGTGGTGGTCGTCCTCCTAGGGGTAGAGGTCGTAGGGTTCATGAGTTTGCTCGAAATCCGAGCTATGATCCCCTTTACACCCATCCCGATGATATTCCTGAGCAGATGCCTTGGGAAGATACCATCTCCTTACTTACTGTTGATGGGATGAGGGAGCATTCCACGAGATTGCGCAATGAATTGCAAAGTTGCAATCTCTCTGCCCCTAGTCGAAATTGTCTCCAAATTGTTTTGCACAATTTGGAGAGTTTGATAGAGACTTATCATGGGGTTAGACCATCAACCCAAGTTTTTTTTGACATGATGCGTAGGAGGAGAGCATCAGTGATTGGTATTCACTCCTAAAATGAATTCAAAAGTAAGGTCACTAAAGAAATGGCCTTGTCACTATTTGACTTGCGGCCTGAAGAAAAAAGACATCTGAAGATTGCAAGATTCAATGATCCTATTATTGCACCCCATATTTATGAGAAGTTCCTGTATGCATACGGGAAGTTCCCAAATAATGATGAGGTGCCACAATATTTTGTTAGAATGTTTTTTGCTCAATTCCGAGAGCACATGGACCCTAACTATACAGATACTGGGTCCAAATTCTATGGAGCTGGAAAAGGTCGTACATATGAACGACCTGATGCTATGCGAGATGTTGGGTTTAGGCCTCTAGCACCTAATTTAGTAGCTCGACCACCTGGGGTAGTTACACTTCCAGAGGAGTTAGCCCTTATCTCCAGTGATACATCAAAAATGAGGGATAAGATACAAGAACATATTGCAGTTGCTTTAGGAGGGGTGGAAGTCGGCTTAGGGACGAGCCAACCTTCATCTAGTGTAGGAGGGCATCCATTTGTGAGTGTCCCAGATGATGTGTTGAGGGAGATGGAGTGAGATGAGCTTATTAAGTATGCAGCCTCATGTAGAGACCACTATGAGCAATCCAGGACAATACAAATGCACACCATGGGCGAGGTATGTACAAACAGGTTTTGATCTAACATTTTTTTTTGGTGTATATATACATTTAGTCTCAAAAAACTGACGCCAATATATTTATTTAACTTATGCAGTTTACAACATTCCTAGAACAACATTGCCTTTCCCCTCATGCTCATTCTGTAGATTGTGGACACGATCATGTACAGGTGCCACAGCCATTACTCATTACTATCTATCTATATTTTTGTATGTCAAATTGAAATTGAATTTATGTCACAAATTTATTGGTACGAGTCTTAACATTATGGAATTTACAGTTTAGTGCTACACATGAAGGGCTACCTGAAGAGATTATTCCTTCTGAGGTTCCAGTCGTGACACAGGTATTGATACTTTTCGTTAAGCATATTTATAGTGTTTATTATATTTCTTTTCGTAAACTTGACTGTTAACTTTGGTTTCTACTTTTCAGGGTACAGAGGATATTGACATGATGCAGACTGAGCCTCAAGGAGATCCTGTAGTCTTTGGGTCCGAGACTCTACATTAAACCATGGTAACTTCTTACCCTTTCTTCATTTCTATGGTATTCAAAAAATATCTGAGAGTGTACGAGGAGATTCACCTACCTTTTTTGTAGAATTTGTATCCTAGTTTTTGTATCTTTTCTTATTCAATCAAGAACTTTTTCCCAATTATCTATGAAGTTATGGATAACTTTATTCAGTTATCAAGATCAATGTTCAAGGTTTATAGTCAACATTGTTTCTTTGATTATATTTGAATACAATGCAAGGCAGTGATTGATTTCAAATAATTGCTATTTTTATATTTCTCGCATTGGTTTATCATCAAGATTGAGTAAGGTATTTACTTTTAGATGCTTTGGAAATTTATTACCAACCTATTTAGTATTAAGGAGTGTCTTTCTCTGAATTCAAGGTTATCCAATATCTATATTTTACATATGAACCATAGGGATTCATGTGAATATTTTCCAATATGTATTCTTGTGTGCTATTGAATTCATTTGAATAATGTCCATGGATTTTTTGTCCTATTAATAAAAATTAATGAATACCACATTCACTAGAATTTATGATATTTTAATGTATTCTTTGAGTACCAAGGATTTCCATCCCATTCCAATTGATACCTAAGACATCCTATTTTAATTTTTTATATATCATCCATATAATTAGGCCAATAGGCCTTCTCTTATGAAAGAGATCACTCTTTTGATCGTCAACACTTTTTATGTGAACAGGACACCTGTTCTTGGTTTAAAAAAATGAGACCTGTTTTTTATCTCTTTGACATCTGTTTGCACCATTTTTTACACTTGTTCTTGGTTTACTCCATACTAGCTGTTCCATGTCCACCTGTCATTCTCCTTCGTTGAGTTCGTCCTTAGCAATTAAGGCAGTAGGTGAGCCTGGCGGGAAAGGATTCTTGCCAAAAAAACCCTTACCATCACGCCTAAACTCATTTTCTTGCTTGCTTTGGCTTTGTCCAGGCTCAACCCTCCACTGCTCTGCAATCTTTATGCCACCATGACTCTTTTGCGAGGCTGGCTTGTCTGTCATCGGTTTCTACATGGACATTTATGGGCATTCTATCATCTTGACGTCATCGAGAGGCCTTGAGCAACCTCTGCTTTTACCCAGCGAGGTTGGCTCGTCTGTCACCGGTTTATACACGGACATTTATGGGAATTCTATCATCTTGACGTCATCGACAGGCCTTGAGCAACCTCTGCGTTTACCCAGCTAACACAGGTAATCAGACTTCACAAATAGATTGTTGTGTCAACTCTTTTCGATGTTCTTCTCTGATTTTTGCACCTTGTCTGCCTTATTGCATTTTCCTTGGGTTTTTTTTCACGGTTTTCTTAACGCATACCCCTTCTTTGTCTTTCACACTGTTCAGGTTGTATTTGATACTGTTTTCTTGGGAAGAGTTTAGTGGCTTCTCTATTAAACCCTTCACAGGAACAAATGGAAGTTTTCCTTTAGAATGCATAGGTTATCCAACGAGCGTCCTCGTATCCATGTTTTTACAGGTAAATTCTTTCTCAGTTTCATAGTACTATTTCCGTAGAGAAGTTTTTTGTTTTAATACTCGACATACCAATCATTTGTGTCTAATCTTCTCTACCATCTTTTTCCAGCTCCCGGGTCTTCAATGTCAATCCCCATCTTCATTTACAGGTTTAATTTGTTACTTTTACCAAATACTATTAGGCCCCGAACTTGTTATTTTTTTGAATTGTGTGTTTCAGGTAACTATGTTTTCACAGTTATCTTGGCGCACTTCCTCATCTCATTCTTGAGCCTAGCAGTAACCCTTTTTGATTTTCCGCGCACAGGTACCGCGCACTCTGTGAGTTGATTTAAATATTTGTTTTGAAGCCTTGCAGGCCTGGTTATAAAACATAATCATATGATTATATCAGTTATTTCATGAAAGAAGCCTTACGGGCTCAGTTATTTTACTGATGGATAACGTTAAGGACTCTAGTCTTGAATCTCGCTTGATATTGAATGATTCCGGGGTTTTATAAGTTCTGTGAGGTTATCACACTCATACTTAAGATCTCTCATCCAGCTTAGTAATCTTGCATTTGTTCTTGGCTTAGAGCAGTTCTTTCTCGTAATTCTATTTTCATTTTAATGTAAACAAGCATTTTCTCCAACATGAGGTTATATTGTCGAACTACAAGCGTTTTTTGTGCATAGTGCTTATTTCCATATTCCCGGTTTGTAGTTTGGTAACATAGTCTTGTTT
Source organism: Pinus albicaulis (assembly GCA_034641835.2). Classification (NCBI taxonomy): domain Eukaryota; kingdom Viridiplantae; phylum Streptophyta; class Pinopsida; order Pinales; family Pinaceae; genus Pinus; species Pinus albicaulis. The sequence continues at coordinate 58,209 of JAXQQM020076826.1, read as the reverse complement.
GGTATTTTCTGCACAGAACTACAACTATGTAATTTTAACTTATATCTATTCTTTTTGGTCGAATGAGCTGAAAGTAAGTTTAAATTCTCATTCTATATCAAAATTGTTTGCATGCAACAATTCTACTTATCTTTCTTCGATAATAAGTTATTTGTTGCTTCCATGTTTGATATATGATTCCATTTTTTATATACTGCATTCTGTACAAAGTTTGTTAGATTCGTTTATAGTGATAATGCCATGTTCCATAGGCTACTGAATGGTTTTCATTCGAGTTGTTATTCTCTTGTCAAATTTTTCCATAGTAGATCACCGAACCATCTTTAATTATTGAGTTACCTTCTGTAATTCTTTTTAATGACATGAGCGAACTGCTTTTCCAATAGTTCCTTTACCAAATTTTTTTGGTATTTATATCATAATTACAGAATTTAATTTTTTCTCTATGATTAATCAGAATTAGAGATTTTTTTTTTTTTAACCATTTTAAAAAGAAAATACAGTAAGTTTAAAATAGGTTTAGGTATTTGTAATTGATAGTCTCATCGGCTCAACGATTTTCAGATTTCTTTAACCCTAGTAAAAACACATTTAAATCCAGTGGAATGCATAATTTGAATTGAAAAATAAAACTTAGTGTTGAGATCATATTCAATAGTATTAATCTATACTTTCTATTAATTCAAGACAATTAAGTATTTTATTTAGGTCAACATACTATGCAACTGGTCAAAGGTTTAGTAATATTGTAATGCTCTAAAGAACTGGCTTTGCATGGGTTTGGATGTACCTGATTATCAAATTTGAGTAATTAGCTTGTATTATCTCATGTATTTCAGTGTTAATTGGCTTGATAAGTTATGTTTATAAGCTCTATAGGGAGAATTCTCTGATTTGTTTGTATTTATATCTTTTTTGTAGGTGACTACAGCTCTCGTACAAGCTGGCCTCGAATCTTCCAACTTGATTGTAGGGATTGACTTCACAAAGAGCAATGAGTGGACAGGTAAGTTGTATTACCCATGATCCTGAATTTTGTAAAGTCATAATTTCCATTCAAGTTTAAAATTTTAAAATGGTCAATCCGCCTTTATCTAAACGTGGTTATTTGCTCAAAAACTATTAGTGGGTTTCTGTAGTCTGCTCATATATATTGAATACAACTTCTATCGGTTTTTTTAGTTTATGTTAATAATTCTGCAGGCTCTTTGCTTTTCAACCCAAATTAAATCAAAGTGATCACTTCAACATTTTGTTATGGATTTTAGGTGCAAGGTCTTTTAATCGCTGAAGCTTGCACCACATTGGAGACATGCCAAACCCTTATGAACAAGAAATTTCGATAATTGGGAGGACCTTATCTGCATTTGATGAAGACAACTTGATCCCTTGTTTTGGTTTTGGGGATGGCAAGTTTTGATCTCTATTTCGATTGATAATCTTGTTTGAATTTGGCACAATTTATTTTTCTTATGTAGGTTAACATGAATTCATAACATATGTAGCAAAAATTTATTCCTAATAATGCATTGTTGTTTCTTTCACAACATTGACACATGATCAAAGTGTGTTTAGTTTCTATCCAATTGATAGATTATGCAATGGATTTGAAGAAGTGTTGAGACGCTACAGGGAGATAGTCCCACATCTTTGACTGGCTGGTTAGTTAATGAAACTTTGACATTCCACCTGAAGATATGAATATTAAATAGCCTTTAGCATTCTAAGCCTTAAGCTGGGAAAGTTTGTCTGACTGGTTTACTTGATATGTGTATATGTTGCGTATATCCTGTGTTTTCTTATACTTTTCTTGTATGTTCTTTTCTTATTTAGGGCCAACATATTTTGCCCCAATTATTGAAGCAGAAATCTGTCTCGTCGAAAAGAGTGATGGGAAGTACCATGTTCTCTTGATACTTGCATATGGATAGGTTGCAAATATTCTCTATATAGATTGGTTATTAAAATGAATTTTTAGTTTAGTTGAAAGGACTGTCTTGTCTGTTGTCTATTTGCTAAAAAAATTTAGCATTTTTTGAATTATTTATACCATATATCTTAAGAGCATGGGTGTTCTTATTGTTTTACACTGTTACAGGCGGCGTTGTTGCATCTTCTGCAGTGAGCAAAGTTTTTATCCTTATTTTTAATCTTAATGAGAGTCTTCAAGTCCTCTTAGGCACTATTTTTTTATGGTCACTAGTATTGTTTTGGTTCTAAACATAAACTTCTATGAATTATCATTATGGCCTTCGTTGTTGTGTAAAGTTTTACATTTTCATCTTTGTTTGGATCTATACAAACTAGGAATCTTCAAATCCTCTTTGGTACAATCTTTCTGCACTATTTATAATATATATATTGAGCATGGTTGTTCATGGTGTTTTTGCATTGAGTGTGTTCTTCCTTAATCATGATCACAACCTTCCTTGATGCTGCACAATTTGTTCTGTTTTGGATGATAACAAAATGTATAATCTTCAAATCTTCTTGGGCACAAGCTTTTTGCACATGGTCATAATATGGCTGATAATTTTGTGTAGGTAACAATAAGTTTTGACACTGATAATGGAAAACTGAGTACACAAGAACAGAATACAGTCAATGCAATAGTGGAAGCCAGGTAATCATATTGATAAAATAGTGTGTAGTGTCATTGTTTTATTTTGAAGTTCACAATATTTAACATTGAACAAGATTTAAAGCCCTTCCAGCCATGCTTTGAATTTCTAGTTGAACAAAATAAGGGGAAGTATAGTTGGTCATAAACTCACAGTGATTTGAAGCAGGGTTAAAAAATCTTACTTTTCAAGGAAGTCTCTCAGATCTTCACTCTTGATACTGCATCTCTGAAATAATTGGATGTTCGTTAAATAGCTATGGTCTTGGTATGATTTGCCTATAATGTCATATGGCATATGCTTTAGTATGATTTTTTGCATTATGACATTTTGTCTTGCTTCAATCATATATGTGTTTCTCATATTACTCTACATTGGTAGAGTTTCCCATATTGGCAATAATGGGTATAACCCATTCCTATATACTCTCAAATTTGTGTATGGATTTCACTGTGCAACAACTGCAATATGGTATTTCTATTACAATAGTATAAGCTTTACCTCAATTTCATCATTTGTATATGAATTATGGTACAGTACATGAATATATGGAAGTGCATCCATCAGTTCAGATATGGCTTCTCTGCTCTATTCATATTGTCTATATTCATTCAGTTTTGCATTGTATACAAAACAATAATATTCCCCTATATATGGTGTCAGGAATCCTATTCGAGAATGGTGTTGTAGTGGAGTAGCTACAATATCCTCCATCTAAAATATCAATGATCTTGATCATTTTGGGTCGTATTAATTTTCTTCACAATCACGTTCCTTCAATAGTGTCAGCATTCATATATACAGTCACAATTTGATCTTCTTAGCATCGTGCTTATCGATCCTTGTTCAGTTTCTAGAAGAATCAATTTTTTACTTTGAATAACAAGTGGTGAGCATCATTAAAGGAAGAAATTTTGTAGGTATCTGAAGACCAGACCTCCCTTGTGAGAAGAATCACTACAAGAAGTCAGGTTGACCATTGGACCTTTCATTAGCATAACTCAAGGATGAAACAAAGAAAATGGTTTAAACATGAGGTACATGACTATTCAACATTAACTTGACCGATGCATGTTGAATTTGACACAACTCTTATTTAAATTTCCATGCTGAATTTGACACAACTCACTATGTCAATGGTGACTTGTTCCTCCCCTGTGCAGGATGTTGCTAAAGGAGAAACTGTTATTAAGGAGAAAGAAGAAGAGTTGTATGCCTTACAAGAAAAACTTGTCAGTATGGAGAATGTGAGTTTCTTCTAAAAATGATCTGTGTGGATGATTTATTAAATTGGAAAATTTATTTTAAGCATTGTAGCATCATGCATTTATTGTATTCTGATGTGAAATAAGATTAATAGGAGAATACTTTACCTTGCTTAATGTTAATCAACGCAAGCACTTTGTCCAGGATCCAGCAGCTCCAGTTCCTTATTCTTACTTTAGTATCATGCTCTTTATTGTAATTATCTCCTGATTTCAGATACTGTTTTATTTTTTTTAATTTTTGATGGGATTCCATAATAATCTTGCTGTTATTGCAGGAGGAGATACAAAAGCTCATTGATGATCACAAGGCCACACTAGAAGCAAGGAAAACTGAGTTTGAAGCTGAGATTGAACAACGACAATCCTTATGCAAAGAAAGAGAGGAAGCTTTAAGATTTTTTGAGTAGCTTAAGAAATTGAAAGCAGAGTTAAATGTGATTAGGCTTGGTAGCTGACAATATGATATAGCTGGAAAGATTTATTGAAGGTTCCCAAATTTGTACAAATGAAGGTTTAGTGAACAAATTTGTGAGATTTGAAATTGGCTATAAGCCTAATGAGATCAAATAAGAGGAATATTTTCGTAGCCTTGCTATTTTTGTAATTAGTGAGATTTAAAATTGGCTATAAGCCTAATAAATAGTTCGTAGCCTTGCTATCTATGTAATCTGTACTACTAGAAAATTGGCAGAAACCAAGACTGAAAATATTTGATATATTTTGGAAATCGAGTTTCGGCACTACAATATGGATTCATTTTATTCAAATTGAAAAATCTGTGTAGTGATGAACCTCATATTAATATTTATTATTATCCATTTTAATTTATGACAACTGTTGAGTATCGCAAATAAGGTGACTAAAATATATGTTTCTTTTCTTGTTTATTATACATTTTCTACTGTGTTGAAATCGAGTATAATTCTTTTACAAATTTGTGCCAATATTTGAAGGAAATGTGCTTTCTTGTAGTGGTGCTAATGCATGGATGTTCACGGAAAATCTAAAGAAGGAGTTGATATGTGGATGTAAGAGACTGTTAACACATGTCCTAAGTTGGCTAGAAGAAGGCAATAAAATAGGGTTGATTGGCCCAAGAACGCACAATAAAGACAGGAGGTTTATGATAGACAAATAAGCCAGTGATAGATGGGTACACAAGGGAAAAAGCTCACTTTGAAAGTGGACAAGTTCTCTAGGAAAACTTTTCCCCCTATACCCATCTATCATTACAACTTATTTGTATGTCATAAAACTCCTGTAGCTTTATTATCTGATGGTGGTGAGTATTCTTTAATATGCCTCCACTGCTCATCTAATTTGACCTTGAATTAGCATTTGCATTACCCAAGTTGGGTCCACCCAATAAAATCCAAAGAAAATTCTGAAGTGCATGATAAGCGTATTGAAAAACACTATCATAACATGGCATTTCATCTCACATTTCCAAAATAAGAAACAACTTTCCAAATTAGGGAAAATGTTTCCAGGCCATATCATATGTGTTTCCACATTTCACTGTTTTTTTGGTGATGGTATGAACCATGTACTTGTGTTCCCACAACATAACCAAATATTTATATTGGTGCAAAGTTCAAACATACATCAGTCTCAATTTATTGAAGCAACATGAGCCAAAATCTTCACATTTTGAGGATATTCTGTTACAGCCTTGGTCTAGAAGCTAACCTATGCAAAAAATAAGATCATGACTTTCAATATGTCCAATAATTTTTTTCCAGATGGTCACTCTTATAAAGGTGACAATAGTATAATGGGTATCTTCCTATACCTAACTAGGTGTTCATTTTATGTCTCTAGCTTTGGAGATGAGATTGTCTAAGCCTTACATTGTCCTTCATATACTAGAAAGGTGTTACCCAACATGTGCATTTCAAACACTTTAATCAATCATCATCAATTCCATCATCAATTAGTTCCATCCACTTGGGATTGCAAATCATATTTGACAAAATGGAACCAAAATCCACCTTGCGGTCAATTCAAGAAAAGACTTCAGCCATAGAAGTATTGTTTTTTATCCTACATGATTTACAAATGGACCAACAGGTCGTAAAATAAGGCATCATGACAACAATAAGGAATGGAAGCAACTAGAAATGTACAGAAGCCTGGAATAGTAGTAGCCAAATTCAAGATGGAGAAAAGTCCAATTTCCTTAGTCCTCGGCATTAAATTATATTCAAGATGAGCACTAGATGATGAGATGAGACTTTGAGGCTCGTAGAGCAAAATCCCACACTAAATCGAGTAGAACATGTAGTTGTTATAGGTTATCTTACTCATGTCAAATTTGTGATCAATGTACTGTGGTACAGGTGGGAAGTTCTTTGCTTGTTTGATTTTAATAATAGAGTTCTGGTACACAACACAATTATAGTGAATGTGTTTGCACATTCACAAATTTATGCCACATTCACTGTAATTACACAAAGTTTCTCATTTTTTTAACAACAATTGTGGTTACAATATAGTTCAAGCAGTTGAAAAATGTTAATTCAATTGACATCTAGCACACAAGATTGAATGAAACGTTCTCCTAAGTAGAACATTTTAAAAGTGGGTGTTTCCCATTTGATGTAACATTTTAGTTGTAAAATTTTACATGGCCATTGTTTCAAAAGCTTTCATAAATATCCCCATCATTTTGTTTTAGTGTAAAGAATCAAAGATTAATTGAGATAGATTTTATATTAATAATATCTTTGTTTTCTGGCTGTTGAAAAAGTTCGAAGGAATTTTATTGTTCTAGTCTTGGTTGAGAGATATTCTTGCAAAAGCAAACTTTCAACTTTGATTGCTTTAAATTCCCTAAGCATCTATGGTCTTATATTGTATGTATTTCTTGCTTCTAATTTTCTTGTGAGAGACTAAACTCCCACACTCTACATTGCCATAGTAGTACTAGCATGATGAAGATGTAAATGATTTTTTCCACGACTATTACACTATTATCCTTTCCAAAACAACTGTCTAGTCTCATCTTGTTTTCTTTCTTTGGTATTGTTGCACTTGCAAACTTATTGGGAATAAATTCAGTGATACATAACTGTAGTGTTCTATTTTAGCAAAACTTTCAAGATATTGAAATCGATTTGGCTAAAAGAGAGGACTCTTTTAGATCTAGTTTCACATTTATTTTAAATTCAAATCTGAACCAGTAAAGAAGCTAAGAATTGACAGTTTTTGGTCATCATCATGACATTGACACTTCAAGCAACATTATATTGACTAGATAGAGTAGAAGAATTATAGTTATGGATCCATAGATTATTCTTTGGAAATCAACCTCCAAATATTATCAAACTTTTTAATATATTATTTACATGATATAATTGCACTCTTAATGCTTTGGGATATATAATCTCCAAAAGTTACACATTGGGTGTTGTCACTGGCAGCGACTGTCACCTTGTCACTAACAAATGGGTGTTGTTTATAGGGTTGCAGTTTCAGGGCTAGGTTTGCAAGGTGGCCTTCGAATCCCTCATCTCTCTGTCAATGGCTTTGAAAGGCTAAGAGAACAGTGGAGCCCAAGGTGTTATAGTTCTGTTCCATGTCATTGTCATGTTCTAGAATCCAGAGACTTCTTCCTGGAGTAGCCTCTGTTTATGCTTTTCTGAGGAATATTTATGCAGGGATAAGAAATTATTCAACCAATGATGTAGAGTTCTTATTTTCGCATGGTTAAGGAATGTTTTAGATTGTGACATTCATGAAGTTGTTTTGGTAGATCCTCAACATTCTTTCAGCTATGGTGAACTTCATTTATCATTTGATCGGCCTCATTATAATTTTCAAGGACAGCCTGGATGATATTCATGTGAGAAGTCCCCATTTTCTTGCTCGTACAAAAATTAAAATGGTGCGATGCCAAGCTTTATGGTTATATATGTCTAGAAACTGCCTTCAATCAGTTTTGCCCCCTTACCTTAGCTTCTGCTGAAGGGAAAGGAATTCCAACATGTGTCCTTTTGTATTTTCCAAATAGTAATTCCCAGTTAAATTTATTTTGGGTACATGTGTTATGATATGGAAAATAATGAGACATTTTTTTCTCCATCAAAATACACTAATTTGATATTTCAAAGGTTGAAATCAGAATATACATAGTACTGTCTTTTCAGATCTTGCTGAGCCTTAAGGACTAGATACAATATCACAAATTCCAGTTTGTCATCTATTCCCACTAGTTACACTCTTCCTGTATCAATTAAGACCCAGGAATGTGCATTAAAACACCAAAAAGGGTACATACGTGAGGATTTTATGCCTTTACATACTCATAACTTGCCATTTTAGTATTACAAAGCAAAACAAAACTCCTCTGAAGAAGTTAATACTGGAGAAGAAACACTTTCGTGCTGGAGTTCTCCATACTTGAAATCCTTCACAGAAAAGGGTCCAGCCATATTTGTCAATATATATGGTGGGTCCAGAACCAATCCATTCTTCACAAGTTTATTACGCTCAAAGATACAAGTGGCCTCATTGAAAATTAAGTCAAGGACGTTAAAACATAGACTATGAGAAATTCGGGTTCGAATAATGCCAGATCTGAACAAATACATTCCAAGGGTTTCTTTGATAGCACCAAACAAAGAGATCCCCCGCATTGTGGTGTTGAAGCAGTATTTTTAATCAAAATAACCATTGCCTCCTCAAATATTTATAAATTTTATTTATACTTGCTTTACCATGTATATCAGATACCTATCAATCACAAACATGAAAAGTTGTGGAATTCATGCTCTGGAAACACAACCAACCTTTATTATTACCAACATTAAATTTTATATAGTAGCAGATATGTAGATAAAATTTCCAGCTTCGAAAGAGACAAACTTGCTTCTCCAACATGATGGCACATTATTAACTACTAACATTTCACTGGGAATTGCTCCCTATCATCGCACTAGGAATTGGAAGCAAGGAATTTACAAGTGCAATAGCTTCATCCAAAAAGGACTTTGAAAGCCATCGCTTTAACTGAATCTGATGACATATAATGTGGCCCTTTTTCCATGCAGCATAGCTAACGGGTGCTTCTAGGTCCTTGAGAAATGAATACACTTCCTTTGAAATGGGAAACCCTCTTGCATCTTTTTTTTTGTGCAGATTCACCTTGTCTGAAATGAATATACATAGGATGTAGGAAAATTTAATTTAGTTAAAATATGGCAGGCATCCTAACGAAAATAAAAAGAAAAGACAGAATTTTACTAGAAAGAAAGAAAGTGAGCTCCAAACCATAGCTTAATTAAATAAATTAGCTAAGCAAACCATACACAGTGACTATGCTGGCAAGCTGAGGAATATCTTCTTCATCAAGAACCAATCTTTGTATATGAATAAGCCAGACTGAGAGGGATGTCAATGCAGCACCAACATACATTCTGATTGCAACAGACAAATGGAAGGAATTATTTCATCAAACGAACCTGAATGAGAGGAACACCTTTCAACTTACATCATTATGGACTTTAAAATAATAATTAGAGTCAAAATATGATAATAAATTACCCAAGAATAACAAAAATAGTCGAACGAGGTATTATGAAAGGAAAATTGAACCACAATGATGTAAAACTATACACAATGCATGAGAGCCAAAGTAAGATATAGATATCAATGCAGAATATGGATCTCAAAAATACAGGCACATGTGTGTGTGTCATACAGAGAGTGTTGTGCTACAATGAGAGCTGAACTGTTGAACCTATACATGAGAAAAAGGTAAATTCTAGAGAATCCCTTAGCAGAGACTAGACAGACACAATAAAAATAGAGGGGATTCACAGTGCATGAGAGCTAAAGTAGCACATAGACGTCCATGCAGAATATAGAGCTAAAAAATATAGGAATGGGATGTGAGCATTGTAGAAAATCACATGTTTTAGATCATTGTGTTTAAGACGAAATGTGTGCATGAGAAAAACATGTGCCCTAACCCGTGTAGCCAAAAGAGAAAATCACATGAATGTATGCCCTATCAAATGACACAATGCCTAGAGGGAGGTTGATTGTAGAAATAAAACAATGATCTTTTTGAAGAGCATAGTGCGAGAAGAACATAGTGAATTTTTGTTCTCTAGAACATAAAAAATATTACTGTATACCAAGTCTTTGAAGTAGAGGTAACCACACAAATTCTTGAAGGGCACACAGGTGCAGATGAAACTCGTAGATAAAAATATTATTTTTATTTGTATAGGGAAAAAAGTCAAAAGTTTCTAAAGGTATTTGATTTCCTAAACTGCTGCGTTGACATATTTTTTTCATGGAGCAGAGGAATTGAAGTTTAACAAACTTATTTTTGCATGCAAAACCCAGAGAAAATCTCATATCGAAAAGATTGTTTTCGATGATTGTTGAATATTGCACATAAGCATGCCTTTCTAAAACAAAACCACGAGTCTTGTTCAAAATCTCTTTTAATTTACCTAGAAAATCAGATTTTCATAATAATGTTTGAAGGAAAATATGAACATTCTTACCCCCATGAATTTTTGATGTAGCATGGTGGATAGAGGGAGTTACCATGCTACCACAATGAGGAAAGCCCAATTTCCCATGGCTTGGAAGGGAGATGGAGTCACTAGCTTGTTTTGAAAGGTATCAAGAAAACTTGGGCAATGGAGGAAGGCTAATAGGTTATTTGAGATTGAGAGTAGATCTTTATATGAACCATAGGGTTTGAGGTTGATTTTATATGAGTATTTATCTTATGTGTCAACAAGTAGATGTATAACAACACATTAATAAAGGACAGAAAATAAACTAGGGTTTATTTTTTGAGTCCTTTGGTCAGATGATTTACTTGCAAGGAAAGAAAGAGAACTTGAAATGTAGGAAAATGAAATTGAGCTAACCCCTTTTCAATCCAAATGCACATTACAATCAAGAAACATTAGGATTTTTCCCCTTTTCACTTTGATGTGCAAGAAAACTGGAAGAATAACCTATATGGTTTATCGATTCCCTATGTGGGCAAAGCCATTAAGCTATATGTGAGATTGACAAAGCAAGAGAAAGACTGAGAAAGGGAAGCTACTTGCATTGAGATCCAAGACAAATACCAAGCAAGCATAGAAGGCTTTGGATCCTATGTCAATATACTTGCAAACTTACCGAGGATCCCTTGTAAAACATAGTTCATCATTTATGTTCTATAATATGCAATAGTGGAAACACACCAAACAATCAAACATACATTGTAGAGTTAATTAATCAATGCAAGTATGAAAATCCTTTGTCCCTTCAATGAGAAGGTACATTCCCCATCCAATGTTTTGTTGGAACCTTCCTTGAATTTTCTTTTCAGAGACCAAGATGTGCTTATGAACATAGTCGAAGACACCCTAGAGTGTCTAAACAAGCCAAAAGGAGAGACTGCTTGTTGAGGAAGACTCGAGGTGGCTGGAGGGTCGGGGAGACAATAGATCCAAGTAGTGCAAGTGCGTGAAAAGTGGAGATGAGAGAGCTAGGTCACTAGCTTGTTTTGAAAGGTATCAAGAAAACTTGGGCAATGGAGGAAGGCTAATAGGTAATTTGAGATTGAGAGTAGATCTTGATATGAACCATAGGGTTTGAGGTTGATTTTATATGAGTAATTCTCTTATGTGTCAACAAGTAGATTGCTTGTTTAGGAAGACTCAAGGTGGCTGGAGGGTCGAGGAGACAATAGATCCAAGTAGTGCAAGTGCATGAAAAATGGAGATGAGAGAGCTAGGTCACAATTTGATGCATAGCTGAAAGGGTTATTACATGTGGGAGATTAGATAAATATATTAGTGTTATGCACCAACCACAAAATTACTTTTCCAATAACTTAAAGTAAGAGAGATGATGCACCAAAGCTGCAATATAAGTTCTTATCAATTTAGAGGTTTCTATTATGTCATTCTTACCACTGTTAAGACTTATATCAGAATTATAAAAGTGTATATCAGACCTTATAAACAATATGACAGCCCTCCAAAATCACATAGAACACCATAAATGCAATGACATAAATCTTTCATATTACTTGAGATTAAATGTGTGATGATTATGATCATTTTTTAGTGAGTTTTAGGATGTGTATTCAGAGATTTTACCACTGTTATGAGATGCCTTCAGATCTGATTTAAAACAGTGAGGAAAAGGATAGGATTAGGGAGAAAACCCCTAGGCCTTTAAGGGCATTGTGGATGAACAAATGAGTTTCCCTTATGCACTAAAGCTTCCTCAAATACCTGCAACGCAAATATTAGTTGAAAAAATGATATATCAGACCTTTATTGACTGAATTTGGGGGTTGTAGGGCTGGTTGGTAGACTAGAGAGGACTTGAGCCCTTGAAAACTCCGTCAATCAGTGATAAAGCCTACAAAAACAATTATTAGCTCAACATAGCTAATAATTACTACCATATCCTGCCCTTTTTGCTTTTAATTTCCTTTAGAGTACAGGGCAGAAGAAATTTAGATCATTAGCAAACATTCGAGCTTCTTACATCAAATATATGCAATTAGATTCACCATTTTAACCAAGGCCTATTGTGAGAGCACAATTATCATCTATAGAGTTTGCTAATAGTGATCTTCAAATGAAATTACCAACTAGAATATGAGCCACTTATACAAGCAATCACTTTAACACTTTGTTGTTAGTTTAGGGGCACTTATATGAAACCATCAAATGCAAATAGAGACAAAAGGAAGACTATGCTAATGATGCAATGCAAGACATGGGGGAAGCGAGGAATGATCGGCAAGACAACAATCACTTTATTTCAATATGTTTCCACAATGATTAGCCCAACCACAAAACTAGCTTTTCCAATAACTTAAAGTAAGAGAGATGATGCACCAAAGCCGCACCAAAGCCACAAGATGAGTTCTTATCAATTTAGAGGTTTCTATTATGTCATTATTACCACTGTTATGACTTATATCAGAATTATAAAAGCGTATATCAGACCTTATAAACAATATGACAGCCCTCCAAAATCACATAGAACACCATAAATGCAATGACATAAATCTTTCTTATTACTTGATATTAAATGTGTGATGATTATGAGCATTTGTTAGTGAGTTTTAGGATGTGTATTTAGAGATTTTACCACTTTTATGAGATGCCTTCAGATCTGATTTAAAACAATGAGGAAAAGGATAGGATTAGAGAGCAAACCCCTAGGCCTTTAAGGGCATTGTGGATGAACAATGAGTTTCCCTTATGCACTAAAGCTTCCTCAAATACCTGCAATGCAAATATTAGTTGAAAAAATGATATATCAGACCTTTATTGACTGAAGTTGGGGGCTGTAGGGCTGGTTGGTAGACTAGAGAGGACTTGAGCCCTTGAAAACTCCTTCAATCAGTGATAAAGCCTACAAAAACAATTGTTAGCTCAACATAGATAATAATTACTACCATATCCTGCCCTTTTTGCTTTTAATTTCCTTTAGAGTACAGGGCAGAAGAAATTTAGATCATTAGAAAACATTCAAGCTTCTTACATAAAATATATGCAGTTAGATTCACCATTTTAACCAAGGCCTATTGTGAGAGCATAATTATCATATATAGAGATTGCTAACAGTGATCTTCAAATGAAATTACCAACTAGAATATGAGCCACTTATACAAGCAATCACTTTAACACTTTGTTGTTAGTTTAGGGGCACTTATATGCAACCATCAGATGCAAATAGAGACAAAAGCAAGACTATGCCAATGATGGAATGCAAGACATGGGGGAAGCGAGGAATGATCAGCAAGACAACAATCACTTTATTTCAATATGTTTCCACAATGATTAGCCCAACCACAAAACTAGCTTTGCCAATAACTTAAAGTAAGAGAGATGATGCACCAAAGCCGCACCAAAGACGCAAGATGAGTTCTTATCAATTTAGAGGTTTCTATTATGTAATTCTTACCACTGTTATGACTTATATCAGAATTATAAAAGCGTATATCAGACCTTATAAACAATATGACAGCCCTCCAAAATCACATAGAACACCATAAATGCAATGACATAAATCTTTCTTATTACTTGAGATTAAATGTGTGATTATGAGCATTTGTTAGTGAGTTTTAGGATGTGTATTCAGAGATTTTACCACTGTTATGAGATGCCTTCAGATCTGATTTAAAACAGTGAGGAAAAGGATAGGATTAGAGAGCAAACCCCTAGGCCTTTAAGGGCATTGTGGATGAACAAATGAGTTTCCCTTATGCACTAAAGCTTCCTCAAATACCTGCAACACAAATATTAGTTGAAAAAATGATATATCAGACCTTTATTGACTGATGTTGGGGGCTGTAGGGATGGTTGGTAGACTAGAGAGGACTTGAGCCCTTGAAAACTCCGTCAATCAGTGATAAAGCCTACAAAAACAATTGTTAGCTCAACATAGCATAAATCAATGATACCATGAGACAAGAAAACACTTGAAACCCCGAACAAACTTACCATAGGCCTGCAAAACAAATATTAGTATCAAAATCAAGTGTTAAACCCTACAAGTAAGCTAATACCATAGTTTTAAAAACTAGAACCGGTGACCGGACCGGTGGATCTAATGAACTGGGTTTCTAACCGGAACTGGTCTAACCGGGAGCAGTCAGATCTCAATGAACCGGTTTAAAAAAAAATACATTAAATAATTATTTTTTTAATAAAAAAAACTATTTTTAAGATTTGCAACCATGATTCCAAGTCAATAGAGACAAAATATGCAAATTTTTCTCATTTATATACCATGCAAAGGTGAATATATCAAAATGGCACCGAGTGCAATACATATCATCGAAAAATACATAAGAAATGAGGCTCCAAATGGCCCATAAAGTCCAAAAACAATGCTACAAGCTATGAGGCCATTGGCCTGATACAAGACTAGTCGTATTGAAGGAAGTGATGCATGTTCCAGGATTGAAGAAGAATCTTATCTCTATGGCGATGTTGGAAGACAAGGGATATGATGTTGCCTTTAGCGAGGGAAAGGCTTTCCTGCACAATAAGGCAACTGGTGAGACCCGGAGGATAGGGGTTTGAGTTAAGAACCTTTATCAATTGCAGGTTATAGATGGCTGCGCAGCAATGGCATGCAAGGCAAAAGGAGTGGTGAGCCAGGATGATGGCAAGTTGTGGCACCGGAGATTGGGCCACCTTCACCATGGAGCTTTGAAGATACTACAACAGATTTCTACTGGGCTTCCTAAAGGCACTCTTGCACAGTCAGATCAGTGCAAGGGGTGTACCTTGGAAAATTTGTGAAAGCCACCTTTCACGAGAAGGATAGTCGCCGCCATGACGATCCTTGAGAGAATTCACGCGCGACGTGTGGACCTTTTCGCATTTGACAGCAAAGCACGTACTATGTGATCTTTTGTTGATGATTTTCTTAATAGACCTTCTTCATATGTGGTGATATATATATCTAAAAGTTCCAGAGTTTAAGCACCTGTTGAGAAAGAACGGGAAGTAGTAGGCTCTAGAGAAAAATGGTGGTGAATTCATCTCAGCTTAATTCAAAGACTTTTGCAGCGCAGAAGGGATTCGGAGAGAGCTCATCGCACCCCATAACCCACAAATGTGAATTCAGGTTAAGCTGAAAGCGTAAGAACAAACGATTTGGGTGCCGGTGACGGCACAGTTGCATGATCAGGGCCTTCCCATACACTTGTGGGCTGAGGCATGCAATACTGCAGTATATGTGCAAAACCGTTGTCCTCACAGGATACTTGGCATGAGTACACCCGAGGAGGCGTTTTCTGGTAAGAGGCCTGATATTTCCCATTTGAGGATTTTTGGTTCACCTGTTTACATTCATGTGACGAAGAATGCCAGGAAGAAGCTGGAGCCGACCGCAGAGGTTGGGATATTTGTGGGGTACACTGATACGCCCCACAACTATCGTGTGTATTTTCCAGACAGTCGCAAGACTGTTGTGCGACGGGATATCAAATTTCAGGAGGAGAAATCCATGAAGTGTTCACTTGAGAGGGAGCCACACTTGCATGCAGATGAGGAGCTATTAGTTCCTAAGGATGAGCTTCCGGATGTGGATCAGCCACAAGAGGAAGTTCATGGAGTGGAAGAGGATCATTCATGCAACGCTAACCATCGTAGGTTAGAAGGTGGATTACAGAAGGTGAGCGATCGGTTCAGATGCGAGAAGGTTGTGTGGAGTACCCGCACAAAGATACAGTGAGAAGAAGCCATCTATTCTCAGAGGACTGATACATGGCTAGATTGAGCAAGTGTATCGTGACGTATCCATCCTCTTTCAGGAAGATGGGGACCCTACATGGCAGATGCCATGGTAGTGACAGCAGGATTCGATTGTCAGAAACAGCGGCGATTGTCCTGGTGCCGAGGGAATCACAGGGTTCGAGATGGAAGACACAAAAAGTGAAGCAAGCACTCGACGAGAGTGTGGAGAAGGCAAAGGCAAGATTTTTCTACTTGCGTTTTCATTTCAGGATCGACAGGAGGAGCTTTTGCACTCCGTCGTGGTATTCTTCCATACGGACGATTCTTGCTCTCTCAGCGCAGATGGGGTGGCACATTCATCAGATGGATGTGAAGACTGCGTTTCTCAATGGAGTCATTGAGGAGGAGGTGTACATAGAGCAGCCTGAAGGTTTCGAGATCTTCAGCAGTGAGTCACATGTGTGCAGGCTCAAGAGAGTGTTGTATGGGTTGAAACAAGCACCTCGTGCTTGGTACACATGGATAGACAGTTATTTCACCGAACTTGGATTCTCCAAGAGTGAGGTGGATCCGAACCTATACCAGATTGTGGTGGAGGGTAAGTTGCTGATCATTGTACTTTATGTAGATGATTTGATTTTGACAGGTGATGAGCTGTTGATACTCTCATGCAAGGAGGATCTTGCAAAAGAGTTTGAGATGAAGGACTTGGGCCTCCTTCATTATTTCCCGGGATTGGAAATTTGGCAGCGTAGTGATGGACTGTTTGTTTCTCAGGGTAAGTATGCTCGGGAGATACTGGAGAAGTTCAACATGCATGGCTGCAAGCCTGTTGATACTCCTCTTCCTGGTGGTTGGAGGAAGGAGGATGCTACTTCAACGGAGGTAGTGGATGCCACCGTTTATCGACAGTTGGTGGGTCGCTATAGACCGGGTCAATACACGACCCGACATATGCTATGTCATAACTGCCTTTCACAAGCTATGGTTAAGCCAACCAAGCTCTTTGGGAAGTGTGTGCGCGGTATTACATATCTCGAGTACATCGTGGATATGGATTATGGCAAGAAGAGGATGAGGGAGGTTATGGGAGTCACTTTGATGCGGAGCCGCGTGGAGCCCAACCGACGAAGGAGCATGAATTGGGAGATTTTCAAGACGGTCGATGTGCCAGCTGCACAAAGAGGCGAGATCCGTGCACTCATTTCTGCGGGAGTGTCATGCATATGCGGAGCAAGTTTGGTCGCATGCGAGGTTATATATGGATGAGGAAGATCCTGGTTGGGTTGTTCGGTTCACACTTGGAGCCTACTGTGATTTATTGTGATAACCAGAGTTGCATCAAACTCTCGGCTAATCCAGTATTTCATGATAGATCCAAACACATTGACATCCGGTATCATCATATCAGAGATTTTGTGCAGCGGAGGATCATGTTACTTTCATACATTTGTATGGAGGATCAGGATGCTGATATCTTGACGAAGGCGCTCACCAGGAGCAAATTCGAATATCACAGGGGAAGGATAGGGGTTTCAGATAATCCGTATCTTGTTGAGAGGGAGTTTTGAGAATGCAACAAGATGACAAAGCTTAGTGGAAATAAGTCGCCTTCACTAAGTGGGCCCGCAGGCTATTTTTGGCGCAAAGTCTATTTTTAGACTATGTCTATTTTTAGACATATGGATCATGTTCTATGAGTTGCAGGATGCTATTTGTGGATGGTTGTTCAAGTCGGAAAAAAATAGATGAAATTCTATTTTTAGACATACTGGGCAGAATCTATTTTTAGATTTCTAGTCTAAAAATAGATATGTCGAATATTATTAGCTCTTAATAATATTTGGATTATAAACATTATCTTATCCTCTTGGAGCAATTCAGTTTGATTCCTGGATGTGGCACATGCAGCTGACAGAAGGAATTACACTATTCCTAGGGTCTAAGTGGAGCTATTTCATGATGACTTCAGTTAGAACTCATGTGAGTGAAGTGGCAGGGTGAGGGAAGAGGCAGCATGGGCATCGTGGGCCTATGACAGCGTAGTGAGAGAGGGACAACGTGGGCCAAGAGGAACAATGCATTTTGGTGGGGGGCGGATGAGAGAAAGGCTCTCAAAGCATAAAAAGGGGAAGAGGCTCCTCATTATCTCATTTTATTATGCATCTCTGATTTCTATCTTTTGACATTGAGCACGCTTTGCTATTGGGAAAAGTTTGCAAGTGTTGTTTATCACACTGGGTGTCTCCGAGTGGAGATCCCAACCTCAGCCTCAGGGAACTTAGAGTGCCTGATCAGGTCAGGAGTTCTATCCATCGTTTTGCAGGAGGAAGCCATAGCATCTTCAACCAGGATTATGCATTTTCTTGGACAACGCAGTCTCTTGGAGAGATCATGCAACTTGTGGTAGAGGCAGTTACAGTGAGGATATATCAGGGATTTAAACCCGAGGATAGTGTGAAGGGATCAACCCCTTACTAGTTCATCATTTTTTCACAGGAAGAGGCCATCATTTGCAGAGGATCATTCAGGGCCAACATATTTTATTGGGATAGTGTTATTTCTCAAGGAAGGTCAAATTCTGGGGTCATCCATTCCGGGATTCCTTTTTGGGATTTTCTGGGTATTTGGAGGAGAGCTCATTCCAAGAATTTCATATTTTTTCTGGGTAGGGGAACAGCCCCAAAGAGCCATCCCATTCTAGCAGTAGCGACAGTACGGAGACAACAACAACAAAATTTGGGGATTAGGGAGTCCTTCACAGCACAACCATTCCTTGAGCATTTTTTAGAGTATTTCCAGCTTGTCTTGTGCAAGCCAAGGTGCCACCATTCTGATCACCTTTGTACTCATTGTATCTTTCAGTTACATAATAAAATGGCTCAACGTTTCTCCATATTTTTCATTATTCGTGTGATGTCTCTCTATTTGCTATAGATGCTTGTTTATGTTGTTGTGTATCACTGTTTATTTCTATTCAGAATATTACACATCTTAGTGTTACCATTTTGAACACTGAGCAAGAATTTATGCAAGATGCCTCATAATTTTTCCCCTCAAAATATATGTTCACATGCAGACAATTCCTATGAAGGATTTTCTTTTGATTTTCGAAAGTGAAATTTAGGATAGATAAAATAGTAAGGTCATTGCCAAGGCACAAAATTCAGAATCAAAAAATGGTGTTGAATCTATACTACCTAGTGACAATGAAGAGGATAAGAATGGGAGTATTGGAGATGAGATAAAGATAAAGAGTGTGCAAAAAGCTTGTTACCCTAGGAGCTTTTGATGAGAAGCAGTTGGTGTTGTATCCGCTCAGGAGGATGTTCACAATTGAAAATTTGAATAAAATATACAAAAGTTGACACACACTCGAGACATTTTATTTTCTTACAAGAAAAACGATTTCAACAGAGTCTCTGTAGCCCTGAAAAATTATACAATAGATAAAAATCAAATCGATGAATATCAAGAAAACTCAAATGCTAGTAGAGACATGCCATTGTCTGTGCCCAGGAAAAGTTTTTCCCATCTTGGATCTTCATTCAGGAAATGACATGAAGGAGTTAGAACTTATCTCCAAGTGAAATTGTTTTACCTTCAAGAAATTTCTGCAAATCTAAGCTCTTAGAAGAGGCATATTTGGCAGATCCTCAGGAGCCATGTTACAATGCAGCTTCTAACGACATTTTATTGCAATAATCTACACAACCAATCTCGGTTGCCAGAAACATAAACCCTTGCAATTTCTTCTTGATATCCTCTATTGATCTATATAGATATAGATATTGCATAGAAATTTAGAAGGTAGTCAATGTGGTCCTCCACTATTTAGGAGGGCCACTCTGCTAAGAGGCAGAAGAATCTCCAACAAGGATTAAACATACATTAATTTTGAAATGCATCGAAGCTTCCTTGCATTATCCTAATAATTTTTTCTTCAAAACAAAGGTATTATTCATCAGCTTCTTTGTTTTAATTTTCACCCTTTTCTTAGTTGCAATATATTATCTAAGAAGTGGGGACTAGTTTTGGCAATGTGATTAAACGAATAGGATTAACTGAGTGGAAAAAAAAATAGACGGAAGATTTACCGTGGACATGTATAAAACAATACTAGAAATTTTTATTCATGAACATTAACCATTAAATCTATTAGTGATTTCTATTTGTGATTTTTAATATATTAAATTTTGTTGGTTACAGTTGAGGGCCACCCAAAAGAAACGGTTCATGTTGAGAAGTGCTGTGAACTAGTGCAAGAGAGATTGAATAAACAAATTATGAAACAAATAAATATCAAGTATGTGTGTGTGGGGAGTAGGGGTAAGATAAAAAATCATACTGTAACAGTCTAACTATACTCTATACGATACATGAGAAAAAGCAGCAACATCTTGTGATGTGCAAAAATGCTGAAATTCATCTTGTGATGTACAAAAATGACGAAATTCTTTAAATGGACAGTTTAGATGGAAAATGGCTAAATATGATATTCGTAGATTGAACTAGAATATTGAGGTCATTCTGTGCATGGATATCTTATCTCCGACAATGAGGGGGAAGTTGTATACGTCTTTTAGTCCAACTAATTAATTTTTCCCCATATTTAGGTTATACTTATCAGTGATCACCTTATGGGAAGCTCATTCAGCACAACTTCTCAAAAAGTAGAACTGCTTCATTCACACAGAATATCTGTGCATTAAGGAATTCCCAAAAAATACTAGAGAGGTTGTATGTTGTGAGTTTCCCAATGCAAACAACACAAATTGAATGTCCATTGAAGCATGTGAAATATATAACAAGCAAAATACGTATATGTTTGTGGGGAAAAAAACTTTTTTGATACTTGGAATAGACTCGAACAAATAACGACAGATTGAAGCACATAACACAAATGAACAAAACAAGATTGAAGAAATAAATAACAGATGAAACATATAAAGAGACTAAATTTCTGTCAAGCTTCAAGGTTGACCAATCAAAATCTTAAGGAACCCTCCAAGACAATATTGTCTCTAAGACTCATAGAAAGACTGCTTAAGGAGCCAATAAATCATACGTTTTAACACAAGCACACAAAGAAAAGAATTTTAAATGTGTAGAACATATCAACTACACTCCAAAGCCTAACAAAGTCAATAGGAAGATGGACTTGTGATAACTTTCATAATTTTCTCTGAAACCTGAACATAACAAATGGCATGGTCTAGTAGTAAAAAAGTCTCATGATAAGATGTCTATGCTGACCTCTTGCTCTGTTACACAATCTTGTAAACATGTGAGATGCTTAATTTATTCTGTATAAGATGGTTGAAATACCACCATGGCTATTAATTATCTCTAGAAGAAAGCAAGGTAAAACAACATGTATTCATTCAAATAGATTGCAATCTACTAAGGTGTCTTCACATGAATGGCATGCATAGCAACATTTCCGGATGAATTTTGTTAAAGGCTTCCTGATCTTGAATCAAAACCTTGATGAATCTACATCATAAATTATGTATGAGATGGTATAAGATCACTGTAAATTTTAAAAGTGGCACATCACTACCAACATGCTCTTTCATAGAAATATAGATGCAAGCTCTATTCGCAACTCATATTAGTGATCAACAACATAATCACTCCTCATCATGATCAAAATTATCACCACTACTAGACAAGGGATCATCAACATGAGCTACATAAATAATATGGCTCAAAGTTTGAGGACTCCTAAAACTCCTCGACAACTTTAGTAGTAGTAGTAGTAGCAAAAATAGACATCAAAACTACAAATCACTGAGCAACATGGTCTCTCATGAAACTCATCATTGATTCATCGCTAATAGAAATGGGATCATCAACAAGAGATACATAAACATCATCTAGCTCAAAGTCTTCAGACTTGGATTGCTCAACCTTATAACATGATAGAAATTGAAAAAGTTTAACATGCCTAACCAATGATTTTGGTTTGAGTGAAGAGTTCATCTCCTCAACTTTAAAATGCGGTAGAAAAAGATTAGCATGCCTAACCAGTTGTTTTCCTTTGATTGAAGGGTACATCAAGGTTCTTAAAGGACTTCATGCTCTTGATCAAATGTCAATATCATTCCCTTACACATGATAGAATCAAATGGAAACATTGCAAATTCCCAAACCATGAAACCCTGAAAACCATTAAGTCTGCTGAATTTTGAGTGAAACCTAAAATTCTAGTTTCTCCATATGAAATCTAATGAGGTCGAAACCACTCTTAAACATCCTAAGTCATTTCATGGTAATGTTAAAAATTTAAGTAAAAGTGAGATGAAAAATAAAGGAAATGTCACTTTTACTTTAAGAATTTAACATTACCATGAAATATCAATGCTTCCCTTACCTCCACATCAGCCCTAAAACCCATTTCTGGCCGTGCGTGGGTCCGCATAGGGAAAGAGTAGCTGAATGAACCCCCCCCCCCCCCCCCTTGGCTCCAAATCAGCCCTAAACCTTAACTGCAGCCGTGTGTGGGTCCACGTAGGAGGTTAGCACCTAACAGGCCGATTAGGTCCGTTTTTTTCCAAAAACAAGTGAAATGCCCTCTTAAGTCGGGTTGCTTGGCCGGTTTTGACCGCTGGGCCATCTGACTGGCCGGTTTGGCCGGTTACCGGTTCAAACCAGCCAGTTTTTAAAACTATGGCTAATACAAGATTATAACAATAAGAAAAATGCCCAAATACAATTGCGGCTAGAAGAAAAACCCCTCTAGGGGCTGCAAATAGGATGGATAGGCCTCCTAGAGGATGTGGCTTCTCAATAGATCCAAGTAGTGCAAGTGCGTGAAAATTGGAGATGAGAGAGCTAGGTCACTAGATTGTTTTGAAAGGTATCAAGAAAACTTGGGCAATGGAGGAAGGCTAATAGGTAATTTGAGATTGAGAGTAGATCTTGATATGAACCATAGGGTTTGAGGTTGATTTTATATGAGTAATTATCTTATGTGTCAACAAGTAGATTGCTTGTTTAGGAAGACTCGAGGTGGCTGGAGGGTCGAGGAGACAATAGATCCAAGTAGTGCAAGTGCATGAAAAATGGAGATGAGAGAGCTAGGTCACAATTTGATGCATAGCTGAAAGGGTTATTACATGTGGGAGATTAGATAAATATTAGATGTTATGCACCAACCACAAAATTACTTTTCCAATAACTTAAAGTAAGAGAGATGATTCACCAAAGCCGCACCTAATTTGACATCTAATTTGACATTGATCTCATTGTTTCAAGCATGTATATTATGGTTTTAACTTGGCATCGATCTGATTGTTTCAAGCATAGATCATGATCACCATAATTCACCATCATATCCATACAAAAAAAGGGGTGAGTTAAGATCATCTAGGAGTAAACATGATGGACACATTAAATCACCATATATTAATTATCTGGCAAAGCACCCGAATCTAGTATATCATAATATATTATTCGTACCAACACACATCTAAGAATCCACATGTCAATTTATTTGTTCAAGAAATCCACAATATAGTCTTAAACTACATAAAGTCCAATGCATTGTAGCAATTATATGTTCTAACCCTAGAATCAAAGTTCATTGTTCATCTTGAACAATGTGTTCCACTCATATGAAATGTGCCAGTGGAAAATTTTCCAAAATGGCATCATGATCATCTATCGATAACCTCCATTGTCGTTGTTTTTTCCTACTCTTCACTTACTTCAACTGCAGTCAAGTTGCTATGACCAAGTGACTATATTGGGCATAAATAACCTTTGGTTGGTAATCTTGAAAAATAATATGATATTTACATTTCTTTACTTCTTCAAAGAAATGTCCCATTAACACCATTGAACCGATTAGGTATGTATAATTTTATGGATCAATATACTCTTGCAACAACGTGGATTTAGACATAGTGCATCGTAATAAATAATAATGCACTTTTTCTTGATTATTTTCTGGTGCAATGACAACAAAGACATCACCTTCTCTAACCATATCAGAGACACGATCATTATCATTGTCAATCATAGCCACTGCATTGTCCATTTCCTTATCACTCACGTTTCCAAATGGGGGCAATGGTGTCAATTGTTCAAGTTTCCATGGTTGAAAAAATTTCTTAATTTGGTTTTCACATTCATCGATGGAATCTGTCTGATCAATACATGCATAAAAAAAGCAAGAGCACTTTCGTTTCTCAATGCAATGTATATTTTTCATGTCCTTACTCCTAATTGAGTGTAAAATTCTTGTTTTAGGGATTACACTGGCATTATATGCCAATGATCTATCAACATCACCCATTGCAATATTCCAAAAGTATCTTCTTGATAAAAACACACACATATGTATGAGTCAAATTTTGAAAAATATTAAATATTTTTTTGATAACAAAATACGTGCACATATATGTATACACATATATATATCTACACATGTATAATATATTGTTAGTTAAATGTGTATGCTTACCTGTGCACATGAGCCATCCTTGGGTTTAATACATGACTTAAATTGTCCTTGCACCAATTAACAACATCTAAATAATTTGCAAGTCGGCAAGCTGAGTGATTCAATTGATACCTCCTAATTGCACGTTTTACGCATGCCCCAGCACCATCATGCTCTCCTTTTCCATGCCCTGTCTCAAAGAAATTCCATGTATGTCGAATGTTGATTTTCCTATGAAGACGAGAAAACCAATAGAACGATCTTGCTTATTTAAATTGACCAGCACAACCATCTGACCATACCCAATGTTCTTTAAAAGTGACTCTTCGTTTCAAAAATTCATTATAAATAACATTAAAACAATGTTGAACAAAACACGTGTCATGTGTTCGATCATCACTGATGTAGAAATGGTACTCCTTAATCACCTCATGATTATTTTCATCGCTATCAAAACCATCGACAGCAAGCTATGCGTGTATATACAAAATATGCACAAATATCGATACTTGGTCTGAATGATAATACTCACTTTGTATCTCCTTTTGTGGACTAAACGTGTAATTCTCAGCGAAATCAACCACTGATAATATTGTTCCTTTTGGGAACACCTCACGTGATTTCTTGAACTGTAAATCCTGCCATCGTGCTATATGAAGATGCTTAATATATTTGTATATTTGCACCCTGAACTTCTCCATAAAAGATGTCACTGGAATCTCGTCATCAAGTAAAGTGATATTTTTTGATGTTGTGCTTGAATCTGCAACAGGAGTGTAAGTAACATATTCATATCTCTTCCAATTTAGACTGAGATTTGACAGTCTGGGATCATTAGGATCAATGGGATACTTTTCATCATAGAGTGCCAAATGAGAACATTTGTCGCATTTTCTTCCACCAACACATTCCTTTTATAAAATAATTCATTATTCTCTCGTGGACATAATATCTTTGATAAAAATTCACGAACACTTGAAGGAGGAGGGTCATTTGACCAATATTTTATGCCAAAATTTACAAATGTCTCATACAATAATTCAAATTCCACATGGTATCGACAACAAAATGTATCTCGAACAGTGATAGGCCTGACATACCATGGTTTAAGCTTCACAAATGTGCTAAGGGAAATATTCACATCAGTATTACTCTCCATAAAGCTCTCGAATAATTCTACTTGACTAACCTATGTTATATGTTTGAAATGAGATTCATAAAATCCCTTAGATATACGGCGTCACAGTTGATCCTTTTCATTTGGCAACACACAAGAATCCCAAAAATCTTTTACCCTATCCCTCACACCATCAAAAATTCTATCATGATATGGACGCTTGCAGATATTAGCCCAACATGCAAGTTCATCATTCTCATCTATTTGAGTTCTAAATTTTGAATGCCTCCATAAACTTTTTCTTGATGTTTTAATCAATTTTGAAGTTGTTGACATCAACCGACTTGATGAAGTTCCTTTTGCAACTGCACCTGTTAAAATTTCTCTACGAGCATTATTTGCAACATTAGATCGCCCTTTGCCTAGTATTCCAAGCGCCAATGTCACATTTTTTGTTACCATTTCATTTGCTAAAACCTCTTTTTCACATTTATTGCCCAATAATTCCACAGAATTTTTGAGAGATTTGTGCTTTATAAGTCCACGTAATAGTTGAGCTTGTGCTATGATAGATAAACCTTCAAAAGTATGTTTCAATACAGATTTTACTTTATCTCGAATTTTCCTTTTAGCCAATGTTGGTCCCAATTCTTCAATTTTACTTGCATCCATATTTTCTAGAAACTTGTAGTTGTATACAACGTTCTTGGAACTTCCAATTAATTGCAGTGAAATTGGATACGTGGTAGTACCTTCTTGTGGTTCTGATGTTGTCCCTGCATAAAAAAAAATATTAAAACTTCTAATTTGAAATTGACATGTATACATATTTTTAATTTTAAAACTATTTTAAACTACAATGTTTACAAAAAAAATACAATTTATTCAAATTGAAGAACCTATTGACTCACTAGTGACATCGATATCAATATTCTCTTGGAAATTTGTGGTAGTATCTTCTTGTGGTTTTTATGTTGTCCCTGCATAAAAAACAATATTAAAACTTCTAATTTGAAATTGATCTGTATACATATTTTTAATTTTAAAAATATTTTGAACTACAATGTTAAAAAAAAAAAACAATTTATTCAAATTGAAGAAACTATTGACTCACTAGTGACATCAATATCAATATTCTCTTGGACATTTGTGGTAGTATCTTCTTTTGGTTCTGATGTTGTCCTTGCATAAAAAACAATATTAAAACTTCTAATTTGAAATTGACCTGTATACATATTTTTTATTTTAAAACTATTTTGAACTACAACGTTTCTAAAAAAAAATACGAAATTAAAATTGAAGAAACTAAATTGACTCACCAGTGACATCGATATCAATTAAATTCTCGTTGACAAGTTCCTCAAAATTTCTCATTTCCTCGTCATTGTCATGTACCTCTACATCTATTTCACGATGCTCTACCTCCACATTTCTTTCATGCCTTAATCTTTACCTTTCCTCTCGCCTTTTTTTTTGCAATCTCTCATTTTTATCCTTTAAATCTTTTCTTTTTCGATCATACCTTGATATGAAATTCCTTCGGTTTCCCATGTTCACAAAATTGGAAACCTAAAATCCAATTCTATTTGGACCAAATACCTAACAAAACATAAAGAGTTCAGACTAAGTACTTCATGCTTTCATAGATTGCAAGATTGCAAAAATACTCCATGTCTTCATAGAGACATTATGAAAAAATATTTCATGCATGCACCCAAAAACATTTCAAAAAAAAAATTTGCACCCACAAAAACTTTCAAAAAATATTTCCCACCTAAAAAACTTGAAATTTTTTTTTTGCCAAAAAACATTTTGTACATAGAAAATAGATTGGAGCACCCTCACTAGATTGACAGTCACCCCTAAAAGCCAGGCTCAAGAGGGAGAGCTAATTAGAAGAAGGTTGGTAAGATAGATCAACCTTTGGTCATTTCCCCTGGCCAAAAAACCCCATCGGATAGCACCTATAGCCTCAGATTCCATCGGATGATTGGGTCATCAGGACATTGGCCAAAGCCCAATAAAGCATTGAAACAAAACCCCTCCAAAAAACAACAATCCTAACACATGTGGAAATCCAAAAACATTGTTTACATGGATGTCAGGTGGCAGTGACATGGGTAAGAGTTCGAAGTCGTGATGACATGGCCGAAGAAGCTCACATGGTAGCTTGAGGGGCTCACACATTACAGGTGATTTTAGCACTTTTGATAGGCCAAATAAATAGCTAGTGACACATGGAAATCAGATGAGTAGGTGGGCATGTGACAAGTTCTTAGTGGTAGTAGTAAACGAGATGTCAAAACCTATGGTAGGTGATGTGTAAGTAGAATTATTTCAAAATTGTTGTCGTGGGACTTGAATTTTGAAATTTTCGTTTGGAGTTTTATGTTGAAATGACCTATGACCTCTGAGAACTGATAAGAGTTGTTTAAATACCATTTTCATAGCCCCCAACCATGGAGGTCTTAGTAATAAACAACTAGGGATTTATCCTCTTGGAAATGTAGTCTCGAGACATTAACCTTGGACTCTTGCACATCAATTTGGAGACTCGCCTGAACTATGAACTTCAATATCTTCCATGTGAAGGGTATGGTTACGATGACAGGGCACAAGGTGTCGAGTGTTAAGTTCCTAGGGACTAGTCCCATTAGACCATCAACCAATGAGCCACAACAACTCAAGAAGATAACTAGCGGAATCCATGATACCTGAGATTCAATAAGAGTTGTTACGACCATGGTTCTTGCCCCAAGTCACAAGAAACTACGCATTCAACAGTCACAATAGCTTCGACTATTGTTTTAGGCACTAAAATTATCAAAACAAATTTATGTTGGAACTAGTTCAGGTCTAAATCTCTCTATTCGCACCTTTATAATAGAATATTTATTAAAGGGTTTTCAAGGATATCCAATTCCATCACTTCTTTGCAAAAGAAGGGTGTAAATTTTGAACTATCACCTAGGTGTCATGAAGAATCCTTTCAAAATTTATAGGCTTTTCTAACGAGTGCACCCATATTAAAAATAATAGATCTGAATGAAGACTTTCTTGTGTGCACAGATGCATGTAAGGAAGGATTGGGTGGAGTTCTCATGAAAAATGGGCATGTAATATGATATGAGTCCATAAAATTAAAAGAACATGAGAGTAGCTATGTTCCCCATTATTTGGAGCTATAAGATATCATACATGCTCTAAAAATGTGGAGACATTAGTAACTCATGGGTAGGAGATTTGAATTGCAGATTGAGTACGGTGGTTTGAGAAATTTGTTTGAAGAACCAAATTTAAATGCCAAACAAATTATATGGTTGTGATATTGGTTGAATATGACTTTGAGATTAAGCACATAAAGGGGAAGGCGAATAAAGCAGTTAATGCACTCAACATAAGGGTGCATGCTACATCTATAAGTGTTTGCAGGTATGATTTAATAATTAGAATTTTATTGATGGGAATTTAAACTAGCAGTATGTGGAAATTAAGAGTAACCCACACGAGGAAAATTCGTAGCCAAAATACAAGGGCTATGAATTGAGCGAAGAAATAATTACTAGAAGAGTATTGCAACAATTAAAATTCAATCCTTTTGGCTAGATCTAAAGAATAAAATGACTAATTACATAACCAGGTGTGTAGAATGTCAAAGAGTTAAGGTTGATCATAAGCACCTAGTTGGTTTGTTAGCGACCAATACCCATTCCTAAGTGGAAACGGATGTAGTGTCAATTGAATTCATTACTATTTTTCCTAGAACAACAAAGAGGAATGATTCTATAATAGTGGTGGTGGATAAATGCACCAAAGTTTCCTAATTTATTCTGCTAAATTCAATGAAAAATATAAGTAACATAGCCAAAATTTTATATGTGGAAAATTTACAAGCTACATATGTGGAAATTTTCAAACTACAGGAAAAATTTGCAGGACAAAGTTGTAGGGTCAAAACTATGATCGAAGTTGCCGATTGATGCAAGATTGAGCTATGGAAAAATAAATCGGACCTTTGCAATTTTCTTTGGGTCGGAGTTGTGTGTAAAATTTTGCGCGAGAAAACTGTCGACCGAAAAATTGCGTCAGTTTTTTATTGAAACATTTCATAAAACTTTTATATATAACATTCAATAAAACTCTCGGCCGAGAGTTTAGAAAACTCTCGATCGATAATTGTCTAAACTCTCGGCCGAGAGTTTTTATAAAAGTTTTATGAAATGTGTCAATGAAAAACTGACGTAATCTTTCAGTCGATAGTTTTCAACTCTCGTCCGAGAGTTTTATTTTAATAACATATCTCCAAAATTCTTCATTCGCACAGCATTCTGCACTGTCGTTTTCACAAATTTTTGTTTTTAACCCATCCGTATCAACTCCTGAATTGGGAGATACAGGTTTGCAGGTAAGTTTAGTTGATGGAACCTGCAACACTTTCTACATCGTTGCAACCCTGCATATATACACCAGACAGGTATGGAAAACAATGTTTCTGAGAATGGAGAATCAGAGTTCACCAATGTCTACATATAGTGTTCATTCTACCTAGATTTGTCTTACTCGCTAATACTTCCACCTGGGTCTATGTCTTTCTCGGATGAGGTGGAGATTGGAATTATCATTATCCTATCCATATTTTCATATATGATTCTATCGGCTCTTTTATATCAGTGTTTTTTGAATGGTCGAAAACACAGATAAATCCAAATCATCAACTGAATGCTCTATTGCTTCATTGACTAATTCTGATTATCAGTCTTCATCTGGTGCCCACAAATGGTATTGTCTATGGCATAAGTGGGTTGACTCTTTTATTATTTCCAGGCCATGCAAAAATTTTGGTTTTAGAATTGGTGATAGGTGGTGGACATGCCCTGGTTTTCTGTGTTGTTGTTGTTGTCACATTTAAATCTTGTTTTTGTTCCTATGTGCCTGGTTTTTCCGGCTGCATCTATAGATTACATTCAGATGCAACACTTTTTTGGGTCCGAATGGTCACTCTTACAATGCCATGATGATTGGTACTCTGCCTTAGGAAGCCTACTGTTCTGCTGGAAGGACTATTTATCAATTGACTTCTTTATCTACTGACTACTGGACATGCGTGCCTACTTATGCACTCATGTTCGATCACGATCATTTGTTTCAACATCTGCTTTTTTAACTCCTAGCAGAGCTGTCACATGGGCCTGGTCTTCATCACTCATTTTTTTTATGTCAAAGTGAGCCGGATATGAGAACTTATGCAAGCAAGCGTGCCTGTCCAATTTTGATCTTCTTTTGTCAAATTGTGGCAGTCCAGATGAAATATATCAGATAAGACAAATTTTTGTAGGCGAGCTAGCTTTCGTTTTGGTTGGATCCACAGTCATCATCAATACTGTGCACCTTTTGGAGCAGTCATGGGTTCACACTTGGTTTTCACAAGCGAGCCTGATCTGAAGACTAACATCTGAGTGTCATAATTGTGCATCAGGAGAGCCGGTTTCTTCTAGCTGTTTCTTTCATAACATCATAGTTTTTATTCTCATAAGATGCAATGGCTTATAGCTTTCTACAGGGCCAACATTAGACACATCAAGCGAGCCTGTTTTTGTCTATTATTATTATGTTTTTTCTTCAATCCTGATGAGTTCAGAAACAGATGGCAACATTTCCCCTTATTAAGGGTTGATCTGTTGATTTTTCTTTATCTGGACTCGCAATTTGTTTGGGATGCTATGCACCCATATTTGTATGATCCCCACATACTGTTCTCACTTTGACTCCTCCTTTCTTAGAAGTTGTCACTTTGGAAACTATTTTGGATTCGGTTTTCTTATCACCACATGATGGGAATGTAATGTTTTGTTAAATGCAATGTTAATAAAAACAACCTTTTTTATCAATTAATTCTTATCGAAATATTAGTATCTTTAGCTGGTGAGTTGGTGCAATATGATCGATCCAAATCTTGAGGGATTTGGATTTGACAAGAGGAAGGCAGTCATTCAAGTGGCTAATTTATTTACACTGAGATTGATGTTCCATCGTTTCAGATGTCATAGGGTCTAATTATTATATATTCCTGGGGGTGGTTGTCCATAAATCTATTTTCAACATATCCAGGTTACATTTGGGATTCTATTTCTGGTAATGACAGCGTTTGACATCTATTTGGGCTACATCTTAGAGGTTGAATACAATATTATATTCCCTCTCTTCTGATGTCATAAGGGAAACGTTCTATTTTTTCCTTTTTTTCCTTTCTGGGTAGATGTACTGACCATATTCTCATTGGGATCTTTCAAATGCTGAAGTGTGCGATCTGATTTTTCGTCAGTGTCGTGGACATTCTCACCTGTACTGCGATCTGATCTGATTTGATCTGATTTACTCCATTGATGTTTAAGACTTCTGTGGTTGTTCTTCGATGCCTAAATAATGTACTCGGTGGAATGAGTTTTGTGGTCTTAGCTAGACTAACTGGTTCCTAGAATGTTGATGTGCCACCACCCTCATCTCAAGAAGAAAGGGCCGAGTTGTTACTAGATTAGGGAAAGGATCTACAATCTGAAAAATCTGCTTGATCCAGTCTGTTATATTAGGTTCTTGAATTTTTTTTAAATTGTTTGGTTTTAGAAGTATGCCTAGTCAAAAAAAGATAAATAGATTGCCTAATATTAAGAGCCCCTTTATGATACGACCTTACCTAAACAGGATCTGTTCTATAGGTTGTACGTCAAAGTCTGCGTAGCTTTATATACAGACAAGCACAAACATCCAGAAAATGAACTATGGCTCTCTGGCCAGAGCGCGAATACTGTGATAGGTTTGGAGTCCCACTCCTACCTGTCTCTTTCTTTTTTATAAGAGCCCCTTTATGATGGTAAAGAACAATTTCATGATCAGAGTCTACGCTGCTAAAGTTCTTTGGTTAGAGGAAGGTTCAAAAGGCCGGGAGTCCAGGAATGCAAAACAAATCATATGAAATATGAAATAGGCTAGCAGATGAATGGTTAGCTTGTTGTAAGACTCTGTTTTCATGTGAGTTGTCATTTCCAGTTTTTTTATCACTATAGTTTGCAGCATGGTTGAAAGGAACCAGATCCATGGGCAAGATCCTGGATTACCTAATGCCACATGATTAGTTTAAGCTATTTTTTCCGAATTTTAAGGTGTAAATAAATGAATTTTCATTCCATGCTAAACAAGATACAAACATTATGGAACGATTGACATTTCTTCCAATGAAGTAGAATAACTTGATAAATTGTGTGATGGTTATCACTGTTGATCAGATGTTAAAGAAGAGAATTTCTGGCATATGCTTTATAAGACCAAGGGTAAATAGTGATTAACCCTCAAACCAAGTATTAGATTTGTTTCTTTCCAATTTCTTACTGTTGTGTTCTTGCTAGTTATGATAGGTGCTGAGTTTATAAAAATTAATTGTGAATCATCGGCCTTGATGACAAGCTAAAAATTTAAATCTCTGTAATTATTCAGTTTTCTTATTATTGAATCTTGCTCACTTCCAAAAACCTTGTTTGTAAACTTATTGGTCCTTTATATTTTAAACAAGACCTTTCTCACAAGTAGGAAGCCATTTTGAAGGGAAATTATTATAATTGTTTCATGTATCCATTCTCTCTGATTACTGTACTCCACTGTCTTTAGATAATAATTCGAAGCAAATTATAAGTGAAAATTTTGTCAACTTACTCACAAGTAGGAAGCCATTGTGAAGGGAAATTATTATAATTGTTTCATGTATCCATTCTCTCTGATTACTATACTCCACTGTCTTTAGATAATAATTCGAAGCAAATTATAAGTGAAAATTTTTTCAACTTACTGGAGGCTTGTAAATCTACATTTCACTGGTATTTTAGTGATTGTTTGAAGGATCCCTTCTCTTTGATTACTGTACTGATTGGCTATGGAATATGTGAAAGCTAGAGAAGTAACACAATCTCAAAACTATGGAATATCACTTTTGGTGTCATCAACACTTTCTTGTATGTCTTATGGAAGAAAATTCCACACAAATCACCCTGTTACACATACAAAATATTCGGGCATGAAGAATTTGATGATAATACCTGTAAGCTCAGTTAATTTGGTGTCATCAATGATCTAATGTTGGGTGGAATGGTTCAAAACTCTTTTCCATCCTATTTCTGCAAGTAATCTCTGTATGAAAGAAAATGGAAAGAACACAATGATGCTCTTTTGGAAAATGCACTACAAGCCTGGTTTTACCTCCCTTCACCTTTACATCCCAAACTACAAACTCTAGTTTCCAAAATTGGGATTCTTAACTTGATAGTTTGAGTTCTTTCATATCAAGCTTTCTGGCCAGACTGTGGAACAATAGCATTAGGTCAACTTACTGATTTCTTTGCAAAAAGCACAAAACAAAATAAAAGATTAAATGGGAAGTTTGGTGACTATCTCCATTTCTATTAAATGTTGTTCTTTCGATGCTTAAAACAAGGGTGAGTGAATGTAGAAGTATTGATTAGACGAAATCAATCAAAAGTTTGTGTGGAGTTGCCATAAAAAAATTAATGAACAGTGATTTGAATGGCTAGCAAAACTTGTTTGAGGAAATATTTTAGAAATCGTTATTAACTTTTCCTTTGGATACTTAGGAGGAGTCGAATTTGTTATGAACAAACATCTGCTGTAAAATTAGAAAACATTCAAATACATGTCCTTTTGTTAAAACGGTTTCTTGCATTGTTACATGGCCATAAGTCAATAAACTAATGGATTTCAGGACATGATTAAAAGGAAATGACAATAGGCAACAACATCATGTGGCATGGGAACTTTTGGTTTAGAAAGTAATGTTTGAAATCATATCTAACATTCTACTATAATTATCCATATTCTTTGAACGTTTTATTTTCTTTTGAATAAATATTTTATCCAATATGTTCCCTAACAAAAATTGCGAGCACAGATCACAGCCTTCCTTGATGCTGCACAATTTGTTCTTTTTTGGATGATGAAAAAATGTAGAATCTTCAAATCCTCTTGGGCACAAGATTTCTGCACATGGTCATAATATGGATGATAATTTTGTGTAGGTAACAATAAGTGTTGACACTGATAATGGACAACTGAGTACACAGAACAGAATACAGTCAATGCAATAGTGGAAGCTCGGTAATCGTATTGATAAAATAGTGTGGATGGTAACTTTTTTATACAGAATTTAGTGATTTTTTTTTTAAAGTTATCTGTGCAAAAATTAATAGTTATATAGGTGAAATTTTTCCTGAAGTTTCTATAATGCACAATTCTTCTTGAAGTTTCTATAATGCATAAATTTTCTTATGATATTTTCATGTAATGCCATTTATTTAAGGGTATGATGACTACATTGTAAGATGGATTTGGCCTATAAGATGGATTTGGCCTAATGATTAATAAATCTAATATCAAGAATTGTTTTTTCCATAGAGGTTTCCAGGTTAATTTAGGGCATCCATGTGTCCCATTTTAGTGTTGCTATTATCCTCTAATTCCTCTCTTTCATTTTATAATACAAAAAGGACATTTTTCTTTTAATATGACGTCGTTCAAAAAATAAGTTGAAAAATAATTTATGGTTTAAGGTGGTCTATCTTCTTTAAATTCAAGTAATTTTACAATCCATGTGGTAAAAACCAATCCTTTTGTAAAAGTCTATTGTTAGAGCACTCATTATTAAAAGTTGATCGCTAAAATTCTAATTTACTCATTTTTGTAGCAATGGTAATAATCGACAAATAATAAGACAAACACTAGTGGTCAAAATCAACTTCTTATCACAAAGATAAAAATCTGATCAATTTGAAGAAAACCACTTAAAATAATTTTAGAAATTAAAATAAATAAAAAATATTATAAACATTAATAAGCTATAATTTATTAAAATCCAATGTTAAACATTTTTAAACATTTTCACCTCAATATTTTATTCAATATGCAATAGATTTGATGGATGTTTTCACACATAATTATTTTTTGCATTATATAGGTTATAAAATATCCATTACAAGCCATCTAATATTAAATAATTTGTATTTATACTTCATAGCATCATTTCAAAGCTATATGACTAGCTCTATGCATTCAACACAATATACAATGAAAAAATCTTGAACCCTCCTCTTGAGTTGACATAGAAAAAACTCTACTCCTCCTTTGACATGATTTTTGGATGTATCTATATAACTTCACATTATATCCATTTCAGTTCTCTAATATAAATTAGTTGGATATTAGTTTGAATTTTGATTAGTTTAATTATATAAATTTAATTATTGATAAAATTAGATAACATTAATTTATCAAAACAATTTTTATTATGTTATTTTTAAAGTTTTTGAAATTAAAAAAAATTATAAAATATAATTAAATTATAATTTCATCTTTAATTATTAAATTTTTACTTTGATTTTTTTTGTAAGTTTAGCAGAGCCTTTCTATTTTCCATTAATCAAAAAAGAGAAAAGTAGGTTATAATGAATAATGCTGGATAGCCTCAACCTGCTTGTAAGAAACCAGGTCTGTTGGCCACCTTAAAGAGTTATAGGCCAACCAAAATTCATAAAGTTTGAACCTAATACTGTTTGCTATATCCAATTTACTATCCATTACATACAATAACTTCAGAAATTAGATGCTACCTATAATATGCATGTCAAAATGACAAAAAAGAAAAGGATTTCATAAAAATCAATCATCAGATCAATCGATATGTGTCGATTCCTTAAAATTGGAGCTAGACGTATCCACTTGATTCATACTTTTCAGTTGGCACTTCATGCGGCCTAGGAAGAAGTTATGGTGGTGTTGCAGAAGGTGGATTTCTTAGATATCCCTTCTCATTTAAGCTAAAATAGAGGCAACTTTTGTGTCCCCTCCAATTTCCTGAACATTGACTATGGCATTTTCCAGTCTATATTTCAATGTCTAATAAGTATGGATAGACTATTGAAATAATGACAGTCTACTTCTAGTATTACGTGGATCCCTCAGAAACTACATTTCTTCCTCTTGTATTTCACCCTCCTCTTTGGTTTCACAGTCATGCTCCCAACCTGAAATGAGTGATTTTACTTGAGAAGGAGTACTTGACATGTAGGTATCAAAAAAAATTTCTATAATTTCTTCCCCTCCTGTTTGGGCCCTCTTTGGACTTACTCTTGTTCTTATTTCCTTTTTCCTATGCAAAATTTTTCACTGCTTGACCTTTCACCATTCTGTCTTACAGGTGGAGTACCAATCGTTGGATTAATTGACACTGTCGGGGCGAGTACGAAACCATGGCTAGATGAACACCTATATATGATTTAAAAATACCTCTGAAGTGTAACATAATTTCAATAATTTATTTAGTTAAATAACAGAGGAAAAGATCCTGATTACCGAGAGTAGCATCCTCATTTTTAGCAGTGTAATGCATGTCATCATTCTTTATTCTAGTCATCCATATAGCTATGAAGGTTGCAATAGGAAGGCTAGGAGAGGCTATCATTTTCCAAAGAAACAAAAATTTCCTTAACTATTGCGAAAAATCATGCATGGATAGAGTGTTTCCATTCTCCTGCATCATATGTACTAACACATGGAAGAGACTCCACTTAATAGGACTGAAAACCCACAGAATAGGACAAGAACCCCACCGACTAGACTCAAATCCCATAAAGTTGGACAAGAACCCCTAGAAATTGGACCAAAACCCCACAAAACAAATGGATTGACAACAATCCAACCCTTTCGAGATCAGACTTTAGTAGTTCCACCATTACAATTAGGGCCCAAACCCCTCCTCTTCATAACATTGTAAAAAATCTGAATAGGCAAAACCCTGGATGGGGTATCTAACAAAGTGCTACCCATGAAAATGTCACTGGAGGCCATACACTGAAATTCATAGGATTGGCAGGCCAAGCTGTGAAGGTTACAGACAGGGCAGAAGGCCAGTCTAGTAATGGAGATGGGGAAATGAGAAATAGGATAAGAGATGAGGAAATTCAAGATGGGGAAAAAGCAACCAGAGTCGATAGGAGGCCATGCAGAGCCAATTGAAAGACATGCAGATTTAAATTGGGTAAAATAAGGGTCGAGGAAATGAGCGACCTTTGTAGAAACTGGGATGTTAACACTAAGCTCCTTAACAATAACTAAAATATACTAGAAAATAGAAAAATAAAAACCCTCAGCCCCCATACAGAAGAGGTAAGTAGGTTTAGAATAAAAAACAGAGAAGAGGACAACAAGAAAATTTTCATATACTACCCAATCCTTAATACAACAATAGTTCAAAGTCTTACCGACTGTAAAATTCCACATTAATTTCAGTAAGTTGTCCCAAAATCCATACATCAAACAAAACCCCCATAATTTTTCATATCTTTCATACGCAGAAAATAGAAATGAGGTGAAGACATGAATTATGTTTCCTATCGTAGCAACAGACATGATACAAAGGCTATGAACATACCCGAATAAGCACCACATAACCATCGTCCAGCCCTTCAACTGCTCGCCGACTTCCTTTTCTAATCTCAGCTTCACGTTTAACTACCAGACCATATTACCACCTTGAACATTACCAAATTTAGCCTTCGTAACATTCCTTACATGCCATCCCTATTTCCAACACCCTTCTGACACTGTGAGTTTTCTACCACCCGCATTTAATTCCGTCATTATTTGGCATGGGTGGTAGTACCCACCATCGTCTCCTCATGTCCACATCAACTATCCATGTGGTACGCATGAGCTCGTGCCACCTCGTCATTCAAATTAACCAATTGGCACCCCGATCGGGGATCCCGAGTATCCTTGTTATCCCTATCAACAATTTCCTATAGAGATTGTAGCTTCTCCACCTATACCATTTTGGCTTGGTTGATGTCTAGTTGTCACACCCCCGTGAGTACAACTCTAGTTATCCAAGTAGTCAGTTGCTTCATTCCCTGATCTGCGAATATGTGATGAGATAAGGTAACCAATTCTTGGAAGAATATCATTTATTTTTTAAATTAGACGAGTTGTTCACCAGCTTCGACTAATTTTCTCCCAACCTGTCCCCTACTGCAACTTCTACAGAACACTTGTTACCATGGCTGAATCCCCCTCTACTATAGTCCTCTGATATTGTTCTCTTACAACTATCAAAATGCCTTGTTTTACCGCTGTGATTTTGGCTTCGTTATTTGTAGCGAATCCAAAATCATTCACATAAATTCTACTTACTAAACCCTTTGAATCACGAAATATACC
Organism: Pinus albicaulis; assembly: GCA_034641835.2. Lineage (NCBI taxonomy): Eukaryota > Viridiplantae > Streptophyta > Pinopsida > Pinales > Pinaceae > Pinus > Pinus albicaulis. The sequence continues at coordinate 19,252 of JAXQQM020076826.1, read as the reverse complement.
TCTTTCTCCTGCTTGACCAAAATTACCTTTAGAGGCCCCATCATAATTAAGATTAATAACCTCCTATTGTAGAGCATTGAATTAATCGTGCAGATGTCTTCCCAAAGGTTTTTGTTTCCATGAGGCTGGGGCGAGAATTTGGGGTTTCAAGTTAAGCATAGCTAAAATCCTATCCTCATGCCCATTAGCTTTCCAGTCATCTTCATGCCATTTCTCGGCAAGGACAGTTTCTCTGATATTCTTGAGAACCACTTTCCATATCTCTTCAATTTTTCGATACTCATCTCTGAATGTTCTCCAATTTATTTCTTTCCAGGAGACCCATATGAGAAATCCCATAAAGAGTCCCCACGCTATGTTAAGAACAAGGCTTTTATACCCTCCTTTTCTCCAGACTTCAATTGTATGCCTGAGGCTCTTGTTGTCCCTATCTGTTTATTGAAAGAGGGAGGAAAGGTTTTTGCACAAGGTCTCAGCGACAAAGAAGTTATTCAATATGTGTTCCAATGTTTCTACATTCTTCTTACACATAGTATATGTCAGTCAGCCATGCATTCCTTTCTTCTGCAGCTAATCCTAGGTAAGAATCTTTCCATGACTAAGTAGCCACAAAAAGTATTCAATTTTCGGCCATTGTTTTTCCGACCATATTTTTTTTCCAAAGTGGTACAACTACATTATGAATGTTATTTGATTTTATGTAATGGCCTTCTTGTATTGTGAACATGCCTTTCGTGAAATACCCCCATATGAGTATATCCTCTCGTGTTTCTATTGTTAGTTTTCTAGATTTAAGTTCTTTCACATAGTTTTCCCATTGACAAGTTTCTGGAGCATTCTTCCACTGGTCTTTTAGCTTCCATTTTCGCCACTGAAGCTCTGTCCCTTCATCCAAAAATTGTTCTATTGTCTTAGTATTCGGCCTATTACTGAATAGGAAAATATCCCCTAAATCAATTTCACTGAATATTTTATCCTGTTGTTGTCATGATTCCTCCCAAAACTGGGCAATGTCGCCTCCTCTAATTTCCCAAAAACTATGTTCTCGGATGAGATATCTATTTAGTGCTATCAAGTTTCAAATAATGGATCCTTTAGGGGTCATTTGAACTTATATTTTCCTTACAATAGTTAAGGAAATTTCATTCTTCTGTTCTGAGATTATTTTCCACAAATCTCTACCCCATTGTATCCATATTTACCAGACCTTAGCTCCCATAACTTGATTTAGCAAATATGGATCTCTTAACCCCAAGCCTCTGGTCCTTTTTATTTTCGTAAGCTTATCCCATGAAAGGAGAGCCCATTTGCAGGCTTGTTGTGATCCTTGCCATAGGATGTTTTTAAACGTCTTATCCATATAATTACAAAATATTTTAGGCGTTTCCAATCCAGAGAGTTGATAGATGGGAATGGATTGTAAGACTGTTCTTAACATAACAACTCAACTCAGAGCATTAAGCACCCGAAATACCCAATTTTGAAGTTGAGATTATATGCGATTAATGAGATATTTCCACCCAGAGACTCGAAGAGAATTTAGATTGAGAGGGATTCCTAAATATTTCATAGGGAAGGATCCAATGTTGAATCCCAAGGTAGGCAATAGGAATCTTTGGGAGAGAATATTAGTATTAAATATAAACACATTTTATTTGTCATTATTGATAAGAGTTCCAGAGGCTTCCATGAAATCTTTAAGAATGGATAGAATTTCCTTATATTCTTTTAGAGTGGCTTGACAGAAGAGCATAATGTCATCTAAAAACTGTTGGTGCGAAAGTTTTAAACCTGCCCCCCAAAGATTAAGGCCTTTAAGTTGACCTCCCTGGATCTTACTTTTAATATGTCAACCAAGGCCTTCTGCTGCAATAATGAAAAGGAAGGGGGAAATCGGATCCCCTTGTCTTAAACCCCAGGTAGCATTAAAGGGAGTTGAAGGAACTCTGTTAAGAAGAATAAAGTAATTAGGAGAAGAAATAAAAGGAATTATCCAATAGATCCATCTTAAATCAAATCCAAACACCTCAAGAATAGATTTAAGATAATTCCATCTAAGACGGTCATATGATTTTGATAGATCAAGTTTGATCAACATACCTTTAGCTTTAAGGGTCCGATGGGAGTGAATAATTTCTTGCGCCGTGATTATGGTATCCAAAATTTGTTTTCCATTCACAAAACCCGCTTGCTTAGGATATATTAGGACCATAAAAATAGGTTTCATGTGATTCACGATAATCATAGATATGATCTAATAAATTACATTACATAAAGCTATAGGTCAAAAACCTATTTTTTCATCTGAACTCTCCTGCTTTGGAATTAAGGAAATGAGGGTGGAATTTAGGGTTGGATATACCTATATTAACCGGCAGGACTCCTCTACTAATTCCCATATATCCCTACCCATGAAGGACCAAGGTGCATGGTAGAATTCTACCATAAATCATCTGGCCCATGGGATTTTTTTATTGCAAGACCTTTGACCACTTCTTCTACTTCCTTTATGGTGATCTCTCTTAGAAGAGAAAGATGTTGTTCATGATTGACTATAGAAGGTATGTTTTGTGTTATACATTCAATGGCTACCAATCTATGTTTGTTTGGTTATGTTAGAATATGGCTGAAGTGATTCACTAACAAGGCTTCCATATCATTATGTTGTACAAGCATGTATCCTCCTGGGTCCTTCAGGGAAAAGATACGATTATGTTGTCTCCTGTATATGGTAGCCTTATGAATTTTTTTTTGTATTTTTGTCCCCTTCTCTTAGCCATTATATGCAAATTTTTTGTTTCCATTGGATTTCCTGTTGTTTCCTGCGCTCTTAAAGTTTACTTAGAAGGTTCCCTTCTTCTATCACTAGATTCTCTAGTCTCCCACGTAGAATAATTTGTTGTTGAATTTGTTTCATTTCTCCTTGTAATCTTTCCTTATCCTAATGAATGTTTCCAAACTCATTTTTATTCCATTTTTTTATCTATTTTTTAAGTATTTTTGATGAATTTGGAATGAATGCATCCTATTCTGACCTTGGGCTTGACTTTATTTCCACCATCCTTTAGCTTTTTCTAGGAATGTTGGATCCCATAGCTAAAAAGCTTGAAATCAAAAACGTTGTTTCTTATTACATTCCTTCATGTCAACCTCCATACATATCGGCCAGTGATCTGACCCCAAAGTTGGAAGGATAGTGGCCTCATAAAATAAATCACTACTCAGCATCCCAACACAAACCTCCGGTAGAAATTAGCAAGACCCGGAAAGCTCCAAAGCTCTGTTAGGGTGGTTGGGGCTGGCTAATCCTGATTGACTTGGATCTTGGCTGGATCCATATGCACCCCCCTTTCATCAATAATGTATCCCAGATATTGAAACTGGGTCATGCCAAAAGTGCACTTCTCCAAATTGGCACATAACTTGTGTTGCCGCAGTGTTTGGAGGACTTCTTGGATGTGGTGGAGGTGCTCTTCCCAAGTCCGGCTGAAGATCAGAATGTCATCCAAGTATTCCACTACAAATGAGTTGGCGAATGGACACAAGATGTCATCCATCAACCTCATGAAGGTTGCGGGATAATTTTTCAATTTGAAAGGAATGACGAGCCATTCAAAAAGGCCCTCCTTGGCTTTGAAGGCAGTCTTCCACACATCAGAGGGTTTAATTAGTACCTAGTGATACCAAAACTTCAAGTCGATCTTGCTGAAATATTTTTCCCCTTTGAGTTGGTCGAGAAGGTCATCAATCTGTGGGATTGGGTACCTATTCCGGGCAGTGATCTTGTTCAGCACCCAGTAATCAATACAAAGTCTCCAAGTCCCATCCTTCTTCTGTACCAACATGTTCGGGCTCCCACAGGGTGATGACCTTGGCCGGATGTGACCTTTCTGCATCAACTCCTGAATCTTCCTCTTGATTTCATCATTCTCCAGAACAAAGTGCCTATAGATCGGTCCATTGGGTAGCGGTGTACTTGGGGTTAGGTCAATGGGGTGCTTGACCTGACAGTGTAGAGGCACCCCTGTGGGTGAGGTGAAGATGTCCCTGTACTCCTCCACAACCTTGTCCATTTGTTGTTGTTGTGTGGAGGAGCCATGTTTAGAGGTCGTGGACACAATATTCTTCTTGCCCTAGGGGCGGATCATCAGGAAAACAAATTTCTTGGTTTGGGAAATGAGCTTACTGCATTTTTTTGCAGTAACCAAAGAGATAGTGGGAGGCGGTGGTACCTCTGGTATCATGTACAACTTATTTCCCAAAGTAACAATAACAACATGAGGCCGAGACTCATACACAGCATGTCACTTCCACAAGTATGGTTGGCCTAATAATATATCAGAAACATCAATAGGAGCAATTCCACACAATACCTCATCCGTGAAGGGCTTGATGCTATAGGGAAGGCGACACTGTTGGCTGACGTGGAGATCCTGTCCTTGGTGAAGCCACCCGATAGTGTATGGTTGTGGGTGCGCTATGGTCAAAAATCCGAACCGCTTCACGACATCTTCTGAAATGAGGTTTTTTTGGCTCCCATTATCGATAATGAACCATAGTGGGGAACCCTTTACCCACATCTGGGAGTGGACGAGACGTTCTGCCTCCTTTGGATCTTCGTAGTGGAAACAGTGGCGTTGGGCTCTTCATCAATAATCTTCTTCCCTTTCTCATTCACCTTGTCAAGTTCTTATTCAGAAGCCCTCATCTCGGTCACCAGCGACTGCATGGCCTAACACTCACTTTTGTTGTGAGTGGAGCTCTTATGGAACTCACACCACTTTCCCGTGTCCTTCTTTGGCTTCGCGGTGTTGTTCCTTGCTTGTGTCTTTGGCAGGTTGTATTGGGCTGCCATGCCTTGGATTTGTCCTTTTTTTTGAGGTTTGGGGGCACCTTTCCCTTGATTTTGATTTGCAGATCCAAAGTATCGCTTCTTCTTTTTGAATTTCTGCTCAATCTTGGCAGCATAATGGTATGTTGTACCCAGCGAGGAGATGTCGAGGAATTCCATTTCCTCCTGAATGTATCTATGCAGACAACCACAATACTTTAGCACCAAATGTTTCTTTGAATCTTTGACATCCAAATTTGTGTGCAGGGTATGGAACAGATTCATTAGCTCATGCACATCTTGATCCCTTTGTTGCCACAGCGTGGTCCATTGTATGTACTTGTCCTCATAGCTCCCCACGGGATAGTATTGTTCCTTGATGGCATCTCAGAAAGAATTCCAAGTTAGTACGATTGAGAACAGAGAGGGTTATATCTCGTCCTTTCTCTCACAATAGGTTTCCCACCAGTCCTTAACATGGGGGGTAGCTTTGAGGAGTGCAAAAATAATCTTCTCCCAGTTGGAAAAGTCAAGAACCGAGAAATATCCTTTTAATAGATTCAACCATCTATCTACAACATCTACATCTATTTGACCCTCAAATATGGGAATGTCAAAGTTTACTTGTACCTTAAAGGGATTCGTGCCTCCAGAGTGGCTGTTGGATGTAGATGTGCCACCGGTGGGCAGTCGTTGAAGGATCTGGGAAAATTTATCCATCATCGCATTCCTTTATTTTTCGAGGGCCTCCTCGAGAAATATTTTGATAGGATCTCCTACTCCCTCATCTTTCTTTTCATCCCCCATGGGCATCCGCCAGGGTTTGCGAGGTTGATCTTGCAAAGGTTCCACCAGATCGAGCCCTAATTTCTTATACCCCGACCTCGTTGGGGACATGCAAATAAGGATCAAGAAAAATCAAACTGCTCTGATACCACTAATCTAGATTTATGCAAGAACACAACAGAATATAGAAATAACCATAAACATAGAAATATAGTAGAAATAAGGCTTCATTTCATTAATATCAAATCACAGAAATATGCTTACAAACATGATGGAAATAAAATAGCTAGGGTGATGGTAGCGAATATTTGAGAAGATATGTGGTGGCTACATACCTCTGAACTATGTTACAATTAGGCTCGAGGCCTATTTATTATGGAGAAACAATGGAGAACTCTAAAGGTCCAAAAACCTAACCCTAGGAGATGAAGCTCCAAAACTATGGGCCCCATTTGGGTAAATTGGTGTTTCAACTTCCTGGGGACGTAACTTCAGCATACTATCTCCATTTGGGGCTTCAAAACAGCTCTAGAATTTTAGGACCCAAAAAACTGCTAAAAATAGTAGGTTGTGAAAAAACTGAAAGAGACAATGGTGGGGTCCCAAGTGGAATAGGCGGGTGGCCACCAATATCCATCTAGATTAGTGGAGATGAAACAGAGAGGAAAGGTATAAGAATAAATTCATTTCTCTTATTATCAACAAAATTAGACTCATTGTACCTTGAATTTCTTGACCTCTTGAAAGATTGCCCATTTCTACTACAATCAGAGGGAGCCTTCCTTTTCCCTTACAACCTGTTGTTCCTACCATTCCTTCTCCAGTTGTTGTTGTCATCAGAGCTTTCTAATGATGTATCATGTGCGTCAAACGGAGATAGTATGCCAAAGTTACGTCCCTGGGAAGTTGAAACACCAATTTACCCAAACGGGGCCCATAGTTTTGGCGCTTCATCTCCTAGGGTTAGGGTTTTGGATGTTTATGGTTCTCCATTGTTTCTCAATAATAAATAGGCCCTCAAGCCTCATTGTAACTCAGTTCAGAGGCCTGTAGCTACCACATCTCTTCTCAGAGATAGCTACCAGCGCCCTAGCTAGTTTTATTTCCATTTTGTCTGTAAGCAAATTTCAGTTCTTTGATATTAATGAAATGAAGTGTTATTTCCGCTGCATCTCTGTATTTATGGTTATATGTTTATTATGTTGCGTTCCTGCATAAATCCGGATCAGTGGTATCAGAGGGGTCTGCTTTTTCTCGATCCTTCTTTGCATGTCCCCAACGAGGTCGGGGTATAAGGAGCTAGGGCTTGATATGGTGGAACCTTTGCAAGATCAGCCTCGCAAACCTCGACGGACGCCCATGGCAGAAGAAAATAAAGAAAAGGGAGCAGGAGATCCTATCAAAATATTGCTCGAGAAGGCCCTCGAGGAACAAAGGAATGCGATGATGAATAAATTTTCCTAGATCCTTCAACGACTGCCCACCGGCGGTGCATCTACATCCAACAACCATTCTTGAGGCACCACTCCTTTCAAGGTACAGGTCAACTTTGAAATTCTTGTATTTCAAGGCCAAATAGATGCAAATTACGTAGATAGATGGTTGAATTTTCTGGAAGGGTATTTCTCTGTTCATGACTTTTTAGGCAGGAGAAGATTATTTTTGCACTCCTCAAAGCTACCCCAGGTATTGGGGCGGTGGGAAGCCTCTGTGAGAACAAGGACCCGGACGAGAACCCTTTACCGATTTCTTGGCCGTACCAACTTGGAATTCTTTCGGAGACGTCGTCAAGGAACAGTACTATCCCGTGGGGAGCTATGAGGACAAGTACATACAATGGACCACGCTGCGAGAACAAAGGGATCAAGATGTGCACGAGCTGACGAATCTGTTCCATACCCTGCGCACAAAGTTGGGTATCAAAGATTCAGAGAAACATTTGGTGCTAAAGTATCGCAGTTGTCTGCACAGATACATTCGGGAGGAAATGGAGTTCCTCGACATCTCCTCGCTTGGTACGGCATACCGGTATGCTGCCAAGATTGAGCAGAAATTCAAACAGAAGAAGCGAGACTTTGGATCTGCGAATCAAAAGCAAGGAAAAGGTGCTTCCAAACCGCAGAACAAAGGATAGAACCAAGGCATGGCGGCTAAAGACAACCCGTCAAAGCCACAAGAAAAGAACAACACTGCAAAGCCAAAGAAGGACACAGGAAAGTGGTGTGAGTTCCATAAGAGCTCCACTCACAACACAAGTGAGTGTCGGACCAAGCAGTCGCTAGTGGCCAAGATGAGGGCTTCCGAGTCAGATGCATGCTCTGACTCCGAATCAGAACCTGAAAAGGGGAATGAAAAATGGAAACAGATTATTGATGCGGAGCCCAATGCCACTGTTGCCACTACAAAGATCTAGAAGGAGGAACCGGAAGATCCAGAGGAGGAGGAACGTCTCTTCCACTCCCAGATGTGGGTAAAGGGCTCCCCTGTACAGTTCATTGTCGACAATGGGAGCCAAAAGAACCTCATTTCAGCAGACGCCATGAAGTGGTTGGGCTTGCCGACCACAGCTCACCCACATCCATACACCATCGGGTGGCTTCACCAAGGACGAGATCTCCGCGTCAGCCAGCAGTGCCGCCTTCCCTATAGCATCAAGCCCTTCAAGGATGAGGTATTATGTGGCGTTGCTCCTATTGATGTTTCTGATGTATTATTAGGACAACCATACTTGTGGAAGCGTCATGCTGTGTATGAGTCTCGACCTCGTGCTGTTATTGTTACTTTGGGAAATAAGTTGTACGGGATACCAGAGGTACCACCTCCTGCCGCTATCTCTTTGGTTACTGCAAAACAATGTAGTAAGCTCATTTCCCAAACCAGGAAATTCGTTTTCCTGATGATCCGCCCCCAGGGCAAGAAGAAGACTGTGGCCACGACCTCCAGACAGGGCTCCTCTGCACAACAACAGCAAATGGATAAGGTTGTGGGAGATGCAGGGACAACCTTCCACCTCACCCACGGGGTTTCCTCTGCATTTGTCGGGTCAAGCACCCGATTGATCGACCCCCGGAGTGCGCACTGTTCTTAATGGACAATCTATCGGTAACTCAGAATAAAAAAATGATGAAATAAAGCTTGATTAATTTGTTGAGAAGGTCACATCGAGACCAAGTTCATGCATGCAGCAGAACCCGGTGTGTTGGTATAGAAGAAGGATGGGACATGGAACTTTTGTATTGACTATCGGGCACTGAACAAGATCACTGTATGGAATAGGTACCCAATCCCATGGATTTATGACCTTCTGGACCAACTCAAAGGTGAAAAATATTTCAGCAAGATTGACCTGAAGTCTGGGTATCACCAGGTACCAATTGAACCCTCTGATGTGTGGAAGACTGCCTTCAAAGCCAAGGAAGGCCTTTTTGAATGGCTAGTCATGCCTTTCGGGTTGACGAATGCTCCCGCAACCTTCATGAGGATGATGGATGACATCTTGAGGCCATTCACCAACTCATTTGTAGTGGTGTACTTGGATGACATTCTGATCTTCAGCAAGACTTGGGAAGAGCACCTTCCCCACATCCGACAAGTCCTCCAAACACTGCGGAAACATAAGCTGTGTGCCAATTTGGAGAAGTGCACGTTTGGCATGACCCAGGTTCAATATATGGGATACATTATTGATGAAAGGGGGGTGCATGTGGATCGAGCCAAGATCCAAGTCATTCGGGATTGGCCAGCCCCAACCACTATAACAGAGCTTCGCAGCTTTCTAGGTCTTGCTAATTTCTACCGTAGATTCATGTTGGGATTCTCTCATATCACTTGGCCCTTGAGTCAAGTCACCAAGGGAGGAGCGAGAGAAAAATTATTTTGGTCGGAACCTCAACAGAAAGCATTCGCACAATTGAAAAATTGCCTCTGTTCTGCCCCAGTGCTCACATTACCAGACTTGCAACAACCATTTGAGATCGAGACAAATGCCTTTAACTATGCTATTGGGGCAGTTCTTACTCAACAGGGACATCCAGTGGCATATCACAGTGAGACATTGTCTGAGACAGCTCGCAAGTATCCCGCCTATGACAAAGAAATGTATTCCATTGTGAAAGCCTGTCGACACCTGGTTTCACCTCCATCTCAAGAAAGAACAAAGGGGAGAAAGGCAAAAAGCCTCCGAAACCCTCCACCAATACAACCCCCACCAATACTGCCTCGACCCAACAAAACAACTTTGAAGTTCTGAGGAATCCTGACTCATTGGAGCACCCTATAGTCTCCCAGGCCCCCACTGATCAAGATTTGTCATTATTAAGTCAATCTTTGATTACAACCAACACCCCAAGCACAACCTCAGATTCAATCCATGCCCAGGCACCGCAACACAAACCAGAATCCTCTCCCATTTAGATTAATACTAGCCACACCTCACTACAAACCCCTTAATGCACAGAAATGCAAACAGACCAGCCATCCTCAACCACTTCAAACAATCCTCTGGAGGAGATCCTAGGCGATCTAGATCTCCAAAAGGTCAATGATAAATGGTCCAAACTGGGAGTCGATGTCATTCCCTAAGAACACTTGGAGAAGATAGAAATGGCATACCTGCAGCTGGAATACATCAACCAAAATATAGCCAAAAGGAAATGGGGAAATAGCAGCCAAACGGACATTCAAGCCAACCTGGATTTGGATCAATACAAGCCACAAGGACCAGGAAAAAAGAGAGGGCGCAAATCCACAAGACACCAAATACAAGAACCAGGTAGACGCCTAATCAATGAAGGAAAAATTAGGGCCTTGGTCCTATCTGCTCCAAAGGTAGCTCAATGAAAATCACAACTTGGAACATCAGGGGGCTCAACGGCACCACCAAAAGAAGGATCTTGAAAAACCTCTTATTCTCGCTACACCCAGACATCATACTTCTTCAAGAATCCAAATGCTCTCCCAAAGGCACAGAGACACTAAAAAAACTCGTTTCCAACAGTCATCACCGCATAAGCATAGATGTTATCAGGCAAGCAGGAGGGTTACTCACGTTCTGGAACAAAAGCAAATTCTTCTTGCAAAATGCTCTGTCCACCAAGCACTCGTTATCGATCATTTTCAACATGCCAGACCCAGGGCAATCGATCTGCATCACCAACGTGTATGGACCCCAAAAAATCCAGGAAAAGTTGAAGATGCTGCTAGACCTAGACGAAGTCATACAACACCATGGGGCAAACCACTGGATTTTAGGCGGAGACTATAACATGATCACCAATCTAGCAGAAACAAAGGGAGGCTTACGAAGATTGGATAAGGACTCAGAAGCATTCAACACCTTTATTGTTGAATCCAAAATCATTGACATCCCCACAGTCAATGGTCTGCATACTTGGAATAATAAGCAAGGAGGAAACAGACAGATAGCATCAAGGCTCGATAGGTTCCTCATGTCGGAATCCATTCTACTGCAAAATATTGACATGGAGGCCAGCATTCTGCCTATCATAGGATCTGATCATTGGCCAGTGCAGATTCACTTCACCAATTTGGATAAGCCCCACAACAAACAATTCAAATTTGAAGCCTTCTGGATAGAGCACCCATCATTCATGCAAAACATACAACGCTGGTGGACTCAAGCCACCATAAGGAGCAACAATATCATGTACATATTCCAGTAGAAGCTCAAAACAATAAAAATCAACCTCAAACGCTGGAACAAAAACACCTTTGGCGACATATTTCAAGCCAAAAAAGAACTCGAGGAAAAAATGGTGAACCTCTAGCAATATTTGATCAAAGAAGGGCCCAATGATGAAAGAATAGCTCAAGAATAAAATCTTCAAAGGCAATGGGAAGAACGGTTAAAACAATAAGAGCTGCTGTGGAGGCAGAAGTCGAGGGTGCAATGGTTAAAACAGGGAGAACGCAACACTAGTTTCTTCCATAAGTCAACCATCTAGCATAGAGCACATAATCACATCCTCTCCCTCAAAAAAGCTGATGGAAATCAAGTTTATACAAGGGAGCATATAGGATATGAACTCAACTCTTTTTTCACTTCTCTTCTCAGCGATCCCATTCAAGATAGAACCCAAGCCATCAATGAAATTATCACTGCCATTCCCAACTTAGTTACAGAGGAGCAAAAATCCCTCCTTCTAAGATAATTCACTGAGCAGGAGATTGAAGAAACAATCTTCAACATGGCCTCGAACAAGGCTCCCAGACCAGACAGCTTTACAATCGAATTCTTTAAAGCTTGTTGGCCCATTATTAAGGCTGACCTTCTCAACCTAGTAAGGAACTTTCACAGAACCAGGAAAGTGTTGCCTTCCATCAATGCCACATTCCTCACCTTAATTCCCAAATCAGACTAGGTTGACTCCCCCGACAAGTTTCGTCCCATAGCCCTTTGTAATGTCCTTTACAAAATCCTTTCCAAACTGATGGCTAGCAGACTTAAATCTGTCCTCCCCTCAATCATTTCTCAGGAAAAAACTGGCTACGTTTAAGGTAGGTAGATCACTGACAGCATAATCCTCACTCAGGAAGTGTTGCATTCTCTCAAAACAAAAAGGACTCCAGGTATGCTTATCCAGCTTGACCTTTCAAAGACCTTTGATAAAATCAGCTAGCACTATATGAGAGCAATCCTCCAGGCTTTTGGATTTAGTTAGCAATGGAAAAATTGGATAATGGAACTCGTCTCAGGTGCTTTCTTTTCAATGTTGCTGAATGGAGGACCCCTTCAACCCTTCATTCCATCTAGAGGTATAAGACAAGGAGATCCCCTGTCTCCATTTCTCTTTGTCATTATGGCAAAAGGGCTAGGAAGATCCTTAGCCAAGGAAAAACAACAGAATCAACTCAAAGCCATCAAACCAGTACACCAAGGACCCATAGTAACGCATCAACAATTCGTAGATGATACAATGCTCATGGGCGCCCCCACAGTGCAGGAAGCTCGAACCATCAGCAAAGTGCTAAAGACTTTCTCGGAGGCCTCAGGTATGGAAATCAATATCAGAAAATCCAAACTATTTTTCTTCAACACATCCATTCCTTTGCAGAGAAATCTCAATAGAATTCTGAATATTCAAAAGAACTCCCTTCCAACCAAATACCTTGGTATACCACTCTCGGAATATGCCTACAAATCAACCAACTGGGAAGCCCTCCTCAACAAAATGAGAGCCAGGTTAAGCAGTTGGACCCACTGGGCCTTAAACATGGCCAGCAGACTAATATTGGTCAAGTCTGTCCTTCAAACCATGCCAGCATATATGTTTTCAGCACTTGCAGCCCCTAAGGCGGTTTATAAATCCATCTGAAGCATCCAACAATCCTTTATCTGGAATGAAGCCTCTAAGGAATCCAAATGGGCCCTCCTCAAGTGGACAGACATCTGCAAACCAAAAATGGAGGGAGGTTTGGGCCTAAGAGACCCCAAGATATTAAGCAAGGCTGTAGTAGCAAAAATCTGGTGGAGATGGGTAGAAAATCCTAACTCCCTCTGGGGCACCTTGTGGAAAGCGAAGTATACAAATAAAATCAGGGACAAAGACCTCATCAGGCTTATAGGCACCACTCAAGGATCCCCCATCTGGAATAAAGCATGGGAAAATCAACATATTATTCAGTAGCATAGCTTCTGGGAAGTGCACCAAGGCAGCACTACCCTATTCTCGGAAGATGCCTGGTAGCAGCGCCCACCCTTCGCACACCCAGACTGGAACACTCTTAAAAGATATATGCAGGAGGAAGGCAAGGTTACGGTAGAAGACTACTGGCAACCTGTTAGCGAGGCAACCACATGGAAAAAATGGTTATCCAGAGAACAATGGCATACCCAAGTAGGCCCAATGAATGTAGACCATCTTCTACAAGACTTGGACAAAAGAAGAATCCTAAAGTCTAATAAAGAGGACATCTTGAGATGGGGAAGAAATCCCAAAGGAATGTTCAACCTCAAAGAAGCATATCATATCTTGGCTACCTCCTCGGATCCGCAACCAGATCACAAATGGCAATCCCTTTGGAACAGAGGAACATGGCCAAAAATCACACTATTCTCCTAGCTGGTCATGCATAACAAGGCACTCACATGGGACAATCTGCAGAAACGAGGCTTCGTAGGCCCTTCACGATGTATGCTCTATGAGAATGGTCCAAAAACTCTCAATCACGTCCTCAACACCTGTCCCATGGCTTGCTCTCTGTGGTATGACATGGCCCTGGTCTTCAGACAATCCGATAGAGACAAAAACTCCATCCAACTCTCACTCAGCAAGTGGAGATTTCTATTTTGAATGTCATTTTTAATATAAAGTAAGTATTTCAACTTGTCTCTTAAACATTAACCATCTTTTTTGGTATTGGGTTGTAATTTAAGCATATTGTGCCCAAATATCATCAAATGTTTTCATAGTAAATTCATTTTAAGAACATTAAAAGAGATTTAAAACCGATCAAAACATTACATTAAAAATAAAAAATAAAAAATAAATCTTAAATCCTAAATTGGTATATATTTATTATATATATATATATATATATATATAAATAATTAATTAATTTATTTAAGTTTTAACAATGAATTATTAAAAAAATCTATTGATAATAATCACAATAATAAAGACTCTCGGACGAGAGTTGGAAAAACTCTCGGACGAGAGTTGGAGAAACTCTCGGACGAGAGTTTAAAAACTCTCGTCCGAGAGTTTCTCCAACTCTCGTCCGAGAAGTTCAACTCTCGGACGAGAGTATGAAAAACTCTTGGACGAGAGTTTAAAATCTCTCGTCCGAGAGTTTTTCATACTCTCGTCCGAAAATTTTTCCCGAGAGTTTTGTGACCACAACTCTCGGACGAGAAAATGTATAACTCTCGTCCGAGAAAATTTTAACTCATGTTAAACCCGACCAAACTCTCGTCTGAAATATTTAAAATCTCTTAGACGAGAATTTTGAAAACTCTCGGCCGAGAAATTTAGTTGACTTTTTTCTCGACTGAGAAATTAAAAATTTCTCCCGAATTCTAACCATCCGCAAAAAACTGTTTCCCAACTTCGCGATTTGACCCTACTATAGCAACAGGATTCTTCCAATATAATACCCCATCTAAAATGCAAAACTTCAAAGATTCTGTTTTAAGAATCTAGCTTTTGTCTTTGATAATGTAGGGGGAGCATTAAGATAAAAAAGCACATAGAGAATATCAACATACCAAGATGAATTAAGAAAGGCTTCTTCAACATGGGGAGCAGGGCATTCTTCTTGTTCTTCTAAGACATCAACCATGTTCATATCTAAAACCTTGAAATTTGACTCAACCATAAGCTTTGCAAGTTCTTGTCCTTTAACTAGTCTTGTGGGACTAATTTCTATGTCATATTCTAATATAATGGCAATCCACTTTCCTCTTTTACCATTAGGGTCCTGATTTAAAATGTCCTTGACAACCAAGTGTGGGACAAAAGCAATGACATGAGAATGTAGGATATATACCCTAAAGTCTTTCAATGCTTTGGTCAAGGCAAAGGCTTGTTTCTCCATAATGTTGTATTTTAAAGGAGCGTCTCTAAGGGCCTTGCTAAAGAATGCTATGGGTTGTTCTTGTGCCATCTTGTTCTTTTGCAGTAATACTGCAGCAATGGTATGTTCAGAGCTAAATGAGAAAATGTACAAGTCTTTGGTAAAATCGGGACTAATTAGAACCGGTGTTTGAGTGAGGGCTAATTTCACCTGATCAAAGGATTGTTTGGCTTCTAAGGTCCATTCAACCCATATCTCTTTTTTAAGCATGTTTGTAATATTCCTCAAAAGTTTGGAAAGATTAGGGATGAATCTCCTTAGAAAGTTTATCTTCCCAATGAAAAATTGAAGCTCTTTAATGTTTCTAGGATGGGTATTTGTAATATGCCCTAAATCCTTTTGGGGTCTATTTTTATTCCTTCTTCTGAGATGATGTGACCTAGGATTTTTCCTTCATGGAGACTGAATAATGTTTTCTTAGGATTCAAGGAAAGGCCATATTTTCTACATTTTTCAAAAACTTTCCTTAACTGGATTAAGTGTTCTTCATCAGTCTTAGAGTAAACAGTGATGTCATCAAGGTAAATGACTATGAAGTAGCCTATGTCTTCGGAAAAATCTATATCCATGGCCCTTTGGAAAGTGGCCACTGCATTCATTAATACAAATGGCATTTTAACATATATGAATGTACCCCAAGGGGTAGTGAAAGAAGTTTTGTTCTAATCACTTGGGAACACTAGTACTTGGTTGTAGCCAGAAAAACCATCAAGTAAGGAGACTCTCTTAGAACCAACCACCCTTTGAAGAATGTGATCCATCTTAGGAAATGGGTAGTTATCCTTTAAGGAGGCTCTGTTCATATTTCTAAATTCAATGCAAAGCCTAATCTCCCCAACCTTTTTCCTAAATGATACAAGGTTTGAAACCCACTCTTAGTATCTAAGGGAAACTATGATCCCAACATCATACATATTTATGATTTCCTTCTCAACTAAAGGTAATAGAACAGGGTTGATTCTTCTCAAATTTTTTTTGAAGGGTTTCTGATTTTCCTTAAGAGGAACTTTATGTCGAATAATTCTTGTTTCATATGATTTTAAATCCTCATATCCCCATGCAAAAACATCTCTAAATTCTTGGAAAAGTTCAATATATCATTGTTTTATGTGAGGATGAAGGGTTTTGGAGAGTTTGATCATTTTTTGTTCTTTTAGGCACCCAATGTTACATTCCTCTACATCATTTTCCGTGGGTTCCATTTTTGGTTTCTTAGCTACATAATTAAAGTCAAAAATTTCTTCTAATGGTGTCAGTCCTCTTGGTAAGGTATCATCATTGCACTCTAAAACCTCAAGGTCCCTTCGGTCTGGATCCTCAAACACTTCTTCCTCATAAGGAGGTGTAAGCAGATTTATATCAGCAAAAGGTGGCAACTCTATTTCTGAGATTTTTTCTTTTGTAGAAACATCCTCCTTATGCCCCAGACTTGGTTTTGTCGATGTAAATTCATTCTTAGATTAAAAAAAATCATCAATTTGTTCATCACCCTCAAACACTTGCCAATGGTCAATGTTATCGGGCACTGTAATCTAGTGTTTGACTTTGACAGTGTATTGTTCACTTGCAAGCGGTATTTGACAGTTGCTAGCAGCAAAGACAAGCTTGTTTGCAAGACTACTTTAAGCTCTAAGAATGTAGACTAGTTCATATTTATCAAAGGTTTTGAGGAGATCCAAAGCTGCATTTCTATACTCTCTTAATCTTGGATTCTTAGCTAAATACCCACCTCTAATTTGTTTAATGATTAGTTCGGAATATCCTTGAGCAAAGATTTTCTTAGCTCCTAAGTCTTTGAGCAGGTGTAGGCCAAGGAGGAGAGCCTCATACTCTGCAATGTTATTAGTGCACTAAAAGTCTAGTTTGTAAGAATAGCCCTCATTAGTGTCATGTATCCAGACACTAGCCCCTGATCTAGCCTTGCCACAAGATCCATCAAAGGTCATGTTCCACAGTTTTTCTATTTCACCACTTTGTTGTGGTTCAGGGCTGGTAGAGTTTGGGATGATATGTTCTTTAGTTGTGGGTATGCTTGGTTGTTCTGGTGGTGCTCTAACTTTGTTATTTTCACTAACTTGTTCATTAATTTCATTTTCATTATACAATATGAATGAATCAAAGTTTGAATGAATAGAATAGATAGGGGTGTTGTTTGGCCTATCCAAGTTACTCACTGTATACTTCATATGTAACTTTCGGTAAAGTTTTCTTGTCTTGTTGAAAACACAGATAGTAGCATAGGAAATATCTAGTTGAAGGATTCCCTCAAGTTTGGCTCCCCAAGATTTGGATAAGAGCATGCCATACTTAGGGGGAATGTCTGCCACTACTATGTCCATGAAAATACTTTTAATGGGAATCTGTGCTAAATTAACACAAAGATCTTTGATTAGGCCCAAACACTTAACTCTACTTGAATCAAATGAGTACAAGTATTTGTAGGGTTTATTGATTTCTAGGCCTAAGCTCTCCATCACACCTTTAGGCATGAGGTTGTGTGAGGCTCCAAAGTCAAGCATAGTATTCTGTAATATTTTGTTGTGTATGTTTAAATTGATATAGAAAGGAGGGACAACTACTTCTTGATACTTTCTTTCAACCTTTGGTCCAAGTAACAATTCAGGACCATCATCAGTTAAATTTAGCTTGTCAGTATCATTTCCCAAGCTTAAGACCTTCAGCACTTGGGATTTATATACTCCTTGGGTTACTAGTTTAGTCAAAGGCATGGTTATATTAATCTTAGCAATATCCCCTTTAAAGCTGAAAGGGACTTGGGTCTTAGACATACTTACATCAGTTTTGTCTACTACAGCCTTCTCGATAAGTTTGATTTGTTGATTTTGATCAGGGTTTTTAGATAACATAATTTTTTAGTGCCACTAGAGGAGGTACTAGGACAGCTTGTGTCACTACTCTGCTGGCTGATTTTTTCCTTGTTTGGGTCAGTTTTCTTAGTTATGCTATTCATATTGTCTAATGTTGCCTTAGGATTGTTTTCTGGAGTCTTCTTAGGTGCATTATCAATCGGGTGTTTCTTAGAGGCTTCTTGGTTTCTTTTATTCCTAAGGTCATGTTGCCTATCGATTTCCATCATGGAATTTTCTAGTCCTCATTGGTAACCTTTAGAGTTTTCACTATCTGTTTTAGTTTGATCAAAATAAAAAAGACCTTGTTCTCTTCTGTGAGAAAAACTTCATTTTAATTATCAAATATTATTAGGTTTACATTTTTCTCTTCAGGTTCTATAATTTCTCCTTCTTCATCTACAAAATTTTGTTGAAAGGGAGGTCTGATTTGTTGGTCTTTTTCCCTTTGTTTGATTTGGGGAGTATCTCTTCTGATGTTTTGAGTTCTGTTTCGGTTTTTGGAATTGTTTTGATAGTCCCTAGGAGGTGCCATTTCATTTAGATTTATCTTTTCTATCATTATCTCCACAGTCCTCATTACGCTGTCTATTTTGGTATCAAAAGAGGAGGTTGAGCACATGATTTCATCCTTGTAGGTTACTCTCCTTTCTGATTTCAGTCTGGCTCTTTTTTCAATCAAGTTTACTTCTACACTAATAACTGATTTTTTCATTTCCTCTAAGGTTTCGAGGTCTCTTTCTCTTATTTTGAAATTCATGTCGGGGTCAAAACCTTCAGGGAAGTTCACTAGTTCTAGGCCTTATGGGGGCTTCATGTGAGGCGGGAGGGAATTAACACACTATTAAAGCTGGTGCAATAGTCTTGCACATTTTCCCCTACATTCCTTTTAAGGTTGTTATATTCAAACAAGATTTGGATAGGGTTTTTCTTGATTTCCCATTTGTTTATAAAGGTTTGGTAGAGGGAAGGGAGATTATGTATTGAATTAGGAGTTAATGCTTTGAACCATTTTATGGCCTCTCCTCCTAGGCTTTGTGCAAATATTCTCATCTTAATGGTTTCTTCATCTATCTCCATGTAATCAAAATCATCATTGATTTTATCTACATGTTGTTGGGTAGTGATGGATTCAACCCCGGTGAAATGAGGGATCTTAGATTGATAGTCATTC
>JAXQQM020069359.1:0-11300 GCA_034641835.2 Pinus albicaulis | reverse complement strand
GATATGGGTCCACTTGCATGTGATAATTTACTAGACACCGGATCATTTATCTTCCCATATTATTTTTAACTTCATCTATAGGGGCTTCAACACTATCCCATATGACTGAGTGTGAGACTACAACCTTAAACCATGACTTATAGATATATGATAATCTTGGCTTTTTCTTATTATGTACTCTTGCTTAAGGCTTGGATGAACTGGAGGTCAATATATTTCTCCACACGAAATCTTGACTAGGGAATGTTGACTAATTTGCATTCACCATTGAATCATAATCATGGCTTCAAGTTCATGCACATGTTTCCTGCACCCCTCAACTAATAGATGCTCAGACTCAACTTTTTTCACTACTAATTTTGGCACAATTTCCTTATCCTTCATCATTTTTTCCAAAACAAAAATACACAAGAAGCCTTCACAAAACTATTCCCTTGCACAAATCTCAAGACTTTAGAAGTTTCCACATCAAAACTTTGAGAACCAATCTAAAAATTCCACATGATTGTCTTTCCTTGTTATCTTTTCCATGTCAATATCATGTCATCTATCAAGGCACCACACCACCGCATTTCACTCTATTGTTAACACATGTCCAAGCACCTGCCACATGTCATCTACCATATGTCCATTTCATCTTATTACCAGCCAATGATGTGAACTATTAACAGACGTGAGAGAACCACCATTGATGTTAATGGCTCTCAAGGTACTACAATTCTATTTGAAAGGCGTGAATATATTATTTGATGTCAAACGCCAAAGAAAATATTTCAGTCAAAGGTCCAGAAGTGAGAAACCTTTCGATGATGTAACAAGCCTCAGGGTAATGGAAGTTGTTTCTAAGAAAACTTCCTCGATGATGAGCTGATGTCGACAGGAAGCAAATTTATCATGAAATGAGAGTTATTGATTTCACAGACAAAATGTGGCTTGATATAGAAATGTTGAGGGATACTGTCATGAAAATCAAGTTTTCTGAGTATTGCAGAAGGATGAGATTTTTACTGGATGAATTCTCTTGTACATATTGGCAACACTGAGATGAGTTGGCAGCATTGATTGCTACATGTTATTTTGTCACCATGACATTTGACTGTCTATATAGGTTCATCACTACCTATATTATGCTCCCTTAGAAGTCAAAAAACCTAATGTTCCTAAACCAAGTCCTGGAATTGGAGAAAATCTCATTAAAACTCTAAAAATTCTAACTCCGCACTTTCCCTAGCCCTTTCTTGGAGATCCGTAGATATTTACTCTATAGCTTGTGGCACACTCCACAAATTTTTCCTATAAAACATACGGACCCCCGTAAACAATAAAATAAAGGGAAAATTAAGTTCTAGAAGCCGAGCTAGATGAATATTCTCCCAACTGAAAGCTTCTAGAAGCGCGTTCAATTCGAGCTTTATCTTATACTCATGAGCTCTATCCCTTCACTCATGGAGCTTATCCCTTGGTCTATGGAGCTCGAATCCCTTCATGAGAGGAATCCATCCCCCTCTTCATGGAACTAAAACTACCTCCATTTCCATATAAATTGAGCACATGTTTCAGTCTCAAGGGCAGACATACATATTAGTTTTTGAAGAATTTCCTAAGAGAGTATACTCCCTATACTAGCCATTTTTGGTATGAGAATGATCACACACTCATGTCCATAATTTCATGCTAGTTCAAGAGAGAAGAAGGCTTGTCAATCTGAGAGAGGATGGTTGTTCAGAACTCTGGAGGAACCTATATGACATCAAGGTGAAAGGTTGTAAGGTTACTTCTTATTATACAAGTTAATACAAATGGATTCCATTTTCTCATTGAATTGTTCATGTATCTATTTGAGTAATTCAATTATTAGATTCCTTGATCACTGAGATAGATTAGTGTTTTAAATTATTATATCTTGTAGGTTCTTTTAATCCTTTTATATGTCTTTGATTGTAGGTTTCACATGTTGAAGTGACCTCTTTTGGAGCGAATGGATAGAAGATTTCGGCAAGCTTTGGACTTCAGGTAGGGGCATGTCCTCGTACTTTGTTATTAATAATTATGAATCGCAAATGATCTAGAGAAAATGGTTTGCATTTGGTTTCTTGTTTCTAGATATCCTTAGGATACTAGGGAGATCGTTCTTGTCCGCAAGAAGGATTTATCCACATAACAAAATGGCGACTCTGCTGGGGAAAAAAACTTAGTTTCTCTTTTTACTTTTTTAGTTGGATTTTTTTATTTTGATTAGTCTAATACTGGTTTGGGTAGATAACTTACCAGAATCTCTGAAAAGTAAATCTGAATTTTTATTTTTCTATGTTCTTTTCCTGGCCTCCACATTCTTTTTTTAAATACAATGTGGTAGCCTCCATAGTTTTTAGTTCAGAATAGTGTGGTACTGCACTATTCTCTATTGAAACATGCAGACTTGTGGAAAATTTTAGAAAAATTAAGAATTCTCTTTTCAAAGACAGGTTATATATATTCTGTGTTTTCCCCAACTTGTCTTGATTTTCAAAGTCTTACGTGTGAATTTATTTCAGCAATTCTTGTGTATGAGTGGTTTTTCATCTGATTTTCATTTTACGAGTGTTTTCCCTACTTTCTTGCTGCTCTATGTTAGAAACGATAATATACCTTAGCTTACTGGTATGTTTTCGTTTTCTTGCTAAGCCATTGCACTTGTTGCAACCCTTGCCTTGATGAAAATTGAGTTTTATTTTCATTTGCAAATTTAGAAGAGTCTTAAGCTTACTAAGGCTTGAATTTCACTTTAAAAAATTTGTTGGATGTTTTTATTTTTGATGAAATAAGCATAAATTCTTCTTGGTTCGATCAAAAACTAAGCAAAACATCCTCCAACTTTCTAGATAGAGTTCAAACTTAGAGTCTTTTCTTTCGGTTTTGAATTTTATGTTTTTATGAGTTTTCAATAATTTTTTTTTTTTGGGAATAGTTTGTTAAATGATTTGTAGTTTTTTTTTATCTTATTAATAAAGAAATTCATTTAGAATGAGTAATTTATCATCATATGAAATTGAGTTCTCAAAGAAATCGTCTTCTTTTCAAAGATTTTTGTTTATAAGAGAAAGAATTGGTGCTTTGAAAATGATCTAAATCTCTCAAAATTTTCCTTTAAATAGGTTTCATTGAAAAGAAAAGAGTTGCATTTTCAATATAGATGCATTTAGCGTATTTTTGAGTCGGGTCATTAAAACATCATTGAAGTTTCACTTCCATACATTTTGTCTTAAGAAACATCTAAATTAAAAACAACTCTTTAATTAAAATCAATCTAGATAATTTTACATTTTCTAGGGCTCTTTTCCACCAAAATAGCTTAAGCTAGTGTCTTGGAATAGGTTGTAATTAACATTCCAAGATATTTAAAACAAACAAGTAGCAATCTTGCGGTAGGAAAAATCCAATTGTAGCATGTACCTATCTCATTGGGAAATATAGCAGATGTGCACATATTAAAAACGGTAAACCTTCGACAGATTTTTGTCAAGGAGCCTGGGGTCACTTTTCGGTAAACCTTGGATTATATCAAGGAGCCTTCAAGGGGATTGAGCTTGTTACTCTGCCCTTGCATGTATATCAGATCGTAGACTGTTCCCCCAAGTATATTTTTTCCCATTGGGGACCTTATGGAATATAAAATTTAGGATTCTTTCCCAAAGGTGATGGTGGATGGAAGGTCCCACTGTACCTGGAGCAGACGTCGACTAGACTCACTTGGAATTACTATAGGGTTCTCTTCACTTCGAGATGGTTTAAGTGGAGAAACTTGCACTGGACTGTTTCATTAAGCAGGTTGTTGGGGTAACTGTTCCAACTTCCCTTTTTGCATTAAAATTCTATGATGTTGTATTTCATCACCAACTAGTGTTTTTAGTGTGGGAATCTACTGTTTTTGTGTGGATTGATCTCTTAGATTTTGTAAGCGTGTGATCAATTTGATTGTTTTCTTAGAGAATTTAGGACATTTTGTTGAAATTTTATTTTATTTCATGTGTTAAAACATTTAATCATGGCTGAATTACCTAGACAATCATGTAGAATGCAGGGGAAACCCCCTCAGTACACACCAAGCGAGTTAGAAAAACTTAAATCTGAGAAAAGGAAAACATCAGGGACTATATCAACTGAACACGAAGAAACATCATCAAGTATTCATCCTAAATATGAAGTAGATCAACTTCAAACAACAGAGAGTACTCCAAGAAGAGTTTCAATTTCTGAGCTAGCTGAACTTGTTTCTACAACTAGTGAATTATCAGCTACTGATCTTGAAATTTCTGAACCAGAAACTAAACCTGCTATATCTAAATCTACTTCCGAGTTCATTACTCCAACCCCTCATCGTCCTGATTTGCCCAGAGTGAAGTATCATATCACTGAAAATATTCCTCTAGGTCTTATTAGTATTGAAGAAGTTACTGACATTGAAGAAGAAGGTGTTCTTCCTTCAAATCAGGACTCTTTAGATCTTAGGCCAAGTGAATCGATTTACTATAGCCCTCTCAAACAAGATCCTTGGTATTCTTAGTTGACAGACTTTATACATAATACTTGTCTAAACTATTCACCACCCCAAATTCCTTTTTACGCCATACCAAGAGGTTACATATCTCCATTTAACATGTCTGGTGAGTCATTGATGTATTCTGCATCACCATAATCATATTTGTATGGTGGTCCGTCTGTTCCAGTGGGATATCGGTCACTTTCTGGTACTTTATCGGGATCAGCTCCTTCTCTTGACAAACATATACCGTCATCTGGTCCAAATGAATCACATATCGAAAATTTGAGTGCGGAGCACATTTACATGATGTTTGGAAACATTCCTAACCCTGACCCTCAAGGTAGTAATTTACCGCCTGGGGGGAAACCTCAAAGTGGTAATTTACCGCCCGGGGGGAAACCTCAAGGTCATTACATACCTAAGGGCCAATATCAACCTCAAGGATAGTACATAGCTCAAGGTCAGTACATACCTCAGGGTCAATATCAACCTCAAGGATAGTACCTAACTCAGGGTCCACAGCCTCTTCAAGGAAAATGCCCTACACCAGGGCAACCATCTTTCCAGGGACAACAAACTCCTTTAAGGACACAACTTTACCCATAAAAACAACCATTTCAAGGAGGTGGGAATTATCCAGCTAATTATCAAGCATATGTTCCAAATTATCAACCTATTTATGATCCATATTATGCAACACAACCTTCAATGGGACCTTCTTATGATGGAGTAAACACGGTGTGGGATCCATCCCAAGCTCAATGGAATTTGAAACCTAATCTGCAAATACCCTATTATCAACTTGGTCAGCTAGTTGGTTACAGTCAAATCCAACAACCTTTCCAACCTGTGCAACCTGTTCAACCTACGATTCAAGTACTTGCATCTGGTACAATGCAGCATCCTAGTTTGAGTTCACCTAGAACTCCATCTCAAACTGCTGCACCAACTTCTGTTCAAGCTACCACACCTATTCCTGGAGTTTCTGCAGCCCCTATTTCTACAACCCCTGAAGTATCACAACAAATCCCTGTAGTCTTTGCACCACAACCTGGACCCATAGTTCAGACTATTTTTCACATGCCTACGGTACCACCTGGTACAAGTACAATTATAACAAGCCAACCTCAGTTTTTTTATCAGCCATATCAAGGGTAGTATCTATATGGGCCTGTAGCACAAAATCTAGTATACCAGCATCAATTGTACCCTTGTTACATGTATCAAATACCAGCTCAACCCTAATATGGTCTAGCTAATCCTGGTTATCCAGGAGGTATCCCAATCCCAAATGCACAGGCTATTCTAGGATATCCTGGATATCCTCCTCCTAGTACTGATATATTTCCACAAGGTTATCAATTTTCTCAAGACCCTAACCGTCGGTTGCCATTCATAGCAACTTTGGATTTACCTGATTTTTAGTGCCTTATGAATGATCCAATCTATTATCTTCCATATTGGCTGCCAATGCCAAACAAGTTACCCAGTGATATCCCTAAATTTGAAGGGAATTCAGGAGAGGACCCCTCAAACCATGTCATTACTTACCACCTAAGGTGTGCATCCAACTCTTTGATTGATGATTATATTCGATTACGACTGTTTCAGAGAACATTGATAGGCTTACTTGCAAAATGGTACATTGAACTACAACGTGGCTCATTCAACAATTTCAATGCTTTAGCAACTGTTTTCTTAACACATTTTCAGTTGCTATTTAGATACGACAATGGCACGGAATTATTGACTTCATTAAAAAAATCTATGTCTACGAACATATCCAATCACATACATGAATGGAGACATAGAAAACGTTTGGTGAAAGTATTTATTCCAGATCAGATCTTGGCAGAATGGTTCATCAAATCATTACTTCCAAAGATCACTGAATATGTGGCTAAGGGAGGAGTTTTTATTGAGGAACAGGTCATTGCTCAAGCTCACTACTTCGACCTCGTATATACACAGCCTGGTGCTTTGTATGAAAAAATTCATGATTTACCACATCCTAGTCAAATAACTGCAACTCCTTCAGGGTCTCATGATACAGATGGTGTAATTGGTTTAGTTAAAACAAATAAAAGTAATAAGAAGTCCTCAAAACTACTTCTCCTATAATAGCTTTACCTGATTCACCAAAAGGAGATTCTCCCCTTGAAACTTCTGCCGACATCCACGTTGTAGATTCATCTACAACTAAATCAAAAATCGGTAATAAGAAGAAAGCTAAGAATAAAAGCAAATATACTTCATCTCCCAAGGAGAAAACCAAAAAAACTGAACCATCTGACGATAAACGAAAACCTCGTTATCCTTGTCTTATCTGTGATGAGGATCACTTTACTAAAGAGTGCCCGCATCGATCTAAGGTATCTAATTTCATCAAAGTTTCACCTACACCCGTTGTCTTGAAGGATCATTTTTATACTCAAGATAGAAAAATTATAGGATCTTCTTCACACTCATTAGCATATACTTTAATGATGTCTGAGGTTATGGTTGCGACACGATCGCAAGACTATGAAAGTAAAAATCCTGTTACTGGTAAAGAAGTAGAAAATTCTAATTAAACACCAGCTACATCTCCTTCAGTTTCTGATCCACTTCATATTGAGAAACCTAATCCTGATCTAGTCATTAAACCACCTACTAAAGGTGTACTTTGGAAATCAGCTTTCAATTCACATGCGAGAGCTGCTCAGAACTACAACATTGTTGAAGACTTGGCAATTTCCCCTTCAGCAATGTAGGCCACATCCAACACAAAGGAGATTACTTTTATCAATTATTGGAGCTATTGATCCTTAGGATTCTAACATTATGTTCTTCGATTTAGAAAATTTAACATCGAGACTCCCTCATCAGATGGCTTTCCAGATTCTAGTATTAGTAAAAGCCAGATGAATTTTTCGTACTATAATTGATGAGGGGACATCCACGTGCATCATGTTGTTAAACTGTTGGAAGAATCTTGGTTTTCCTACACTTAACCAATCTCCAACAATCCTTAAAGCTTTTTATGGAAGAGGATTCCATCCATTTTGAATTTTACAGGATCTACCTATAGAGGTATAAGGAAAAACTGTTAATCTAGATGTGGAAGTAGTTGATGCCCCTCTAGATTACAACCTTCTTTTGGGTCAAAGTTGGTCTTATGCTATGAGTGTTGTCGTATCGTCTGTCTTTTGGTTAATCATGTTTCCTCATAAAGGAAATATTGTGAAAATCGATCAACTGTCATATTATTTGTCTGAACCAACTTCTATAGATAGTATCCAACATGTTGGAAAATCGACTATTCCTTATGAAGATGTTGGAGTAGGTTTAGTAAAGGACTCTATTTTGATGGGAACTTTTTCTATGCCTCCACCCAACATACCATGTACCATTTCTAATATCAATATGATTTCATCAAGTACTATTCCATTTGATGATCCTCGGATATGTTGGGTATGTGTTATATTCTTTGGACCTTATTTTTTGGTGGACGGACCCACCCATGGTTTTGTACATGAGTTTGCACATGGTTTTGGGGCATGATGGTTTTCATCCCCTTGTATTTTGTAGATCCGGTCAAGGGAACTACAGTTATGTTCCAATATAGGGTTAATGGATTGTTGTAACACTAAAATCAATATAATGAAGAATCAAGTTGGTCGTCCCGATTTTGGATCCAGGGGAAAATCTCTGTGTTTATCTATTTTATGTTTTATGCCCTCGCTATTGTTTGTTTTCTGTTTTAAGATTCGTTTGTAGATAATTTATGTACAGGGTTAAAACCTACAGGATAGTACCTTCAGAGTCGGAAATGGATTCTTTCAATGGTGAGATGCCTTTGAGTCCTTTTGAGATAGCATATACAACAGTACAGTAATTTTCTAACACACCTTCAACTAATCCTAATCCAATGAATGTGGTCACCGAAGAGTGTTCTTCACTATCAAGCTCAACCTTGACATCTATTTCTGATCCTTTCCAATAATTGTTTTATAATGATGAAAGTATTCGTGAATTTTTGTCTACGGATGAATTACCCTGGGATGATCTACATCATAGATATTTGTTTTTACCTAAACTTGATAGATTTGAAAATGATTTTTCATCTATTTTTACAATTAATTATGTCAAGGAACCACAGAATCCAATCACGATTACAAATTCAGATTCTGAGATTAATTTGGAAAACATTTCTACAACTGTTCCTATTGACATATCAGTTAAACTTGGAGTTGTTGAAAACATTCATATAGGAGCTTCTTGTACATTTGACAAAATTAATACATATAAATCTCTATTTCAATAATTCCGCATTATATTTTCCTGGTCCTACGAAGAAATGCCAGGATTTGATCGAAAAATTGTCATTCATGAAATAAAGACATACCGAGATGCAAAGCCTATTAAACAGCGTTTACATCTGATACATCCACAAAAATTTTCTGTATTAATGTTGAAGTTGAGAAACTACTAAGAGCAGGATTTATTTATCCAATCCCATTAACAGATTGGGTTTCTAATATAGTTCCCGTTACCAAAAAATAAGGGACTATACAAGTATGTGTCGATTATAGGGATACTAATAAAGCTTGTCCAAAGGACAATTTTCCTACTCCCTATATCGACAAAATAATTGATGATTGTGCCAGAAATGAGATGTTTTCATTTATGGATGGATTTTCTAGATATAATCTAATAAGCATACTCCCTGCTGATCAACCAAAAACAATGTTCTTTTGTCCTTGGGGAACATTTTCTTACTGTAAATTACCTTTCGGATTAAAGAATATTGGTTCAACTTTTCAAAGGGCAATGTGTTACGATTTTCATGACATCAAACACATTGTGCAGCCTTATCTTGACAATTCACCTGCTCACTCATTGCACAGGGAAGATCATCCTACTCATTTATGAGCAATTTTTATGAGATGTAGGAATTATCGGATTTGTTTGAATCCGCACAAGTGTGTTTTTTGTGTGCAATCTGGACGATTACTAGAATTCATTTTTTTCCAAAGCCGGCATTTGTGTCGATCCCTCTAAGCTTGAGGCCATCATAAATTTACCTCCTCCTTCCACACTTCGCCAACTCCAAATTTTGCAATCCCTTGCAAACTTTCTACGTAGATTTATCACGAACTATGTTGAGTTAACTAAAGGTTTTACCAGGTTGTTGAAAAAGAATGTTCCTTTTATTTGGCATGAGATTGTTGATCGATCTTTTGATGCTCTCAAAAATGCGTTAACCCATGCACCATTACTAAATCCACCAAATTACAACTAGGACTACTTTTTATACTTAGCAGCCTCTGATTCCACCATTAGAATGGTTTTAGTTCAAGAGGATGAATTTCACAATGAACATGTAATTTACTATCTAAGTCAGAATATGAATCCAATTGATATTAAGTATTCACATGTGGAGAAATTGGCCCTGGCAGCAGTTCAAGCTATCCAAAGATTTTTTCATTACATATTGTTACACAAGACAACTGTAATTTCTAATTGAAACCAAATGATGTATATTTTGAAAAAACAATTACTTGGGAGAAAATACTCTAAGTGGATTGTTATCCTACAAGAGTTTGATTTGGAATTCAAAAAATCTAAATCAATGAAATCACTGGTGTTTGCAGAACTTATGTGTGACTTTCCCAATACTGAGACGAAAAACTGTGGTAGAGAATCCCATTGCAGACGAATTTCTATTTCTTATCAGTACATTATAACCATGGTATGGAGATATCATCATTTATCTTCAAACCCAAACCTTTTGACCTGAGCTTTCACGTTAAAATTGATGGAGGATCCATTACCAATCTCAACAATACAATATTGTTGGAGACACACTTTATCATTGTGGTGTGGATTCTGATTTTTGACATTGCATAACACATGAAGAGGCTGAAAGGGTTTTAAATGACTGCCACTCTGGAGCGTGTAGTGGTCATATGTCTAGGTATGCCACAGCCCAAAAGATATTGTGCACTAGCTATTTTTGGTCATCATTATTCAAATATTGCATTCTTTCTGTTCAGAAATGCCACAACTGTCAAATGTTTTATCGAAATATGCATGCACCACCAGCTCCTCTTCACCCCATAATTGATGTCGGTAATTTTGAGAAATGGGGCATTGATTTCATTACATGTAACCCTCACTCAGCCGAGGGGCATGGGTATATTATTCTCGTTGTAGATTACTTTAGAAAATGGGACGAGGCAATGCCTACATTCGCAACAAATGGAAAAACTGCAGCCACATTTGTATTCAATCATGTGATTTATCGTTTCGGTGTACCCCAAGCTATTATCACTGACCATGGGAGTCATTTTCGAAATACAATGATGACCAAAATTTATGATCAACTTGGTCTGCACCATATAATTCTACTCCATATTACCCATAGCATAATGGTCAGGTTGAAGCCATTAATAATGTTTTAACCACCATGATCAAACGGATAATCATAACTCACAAATTGAATTGGAATACCATGCTTTTTTTGGCATTATGGGCATACTGAACCTCAGCAAAAACTGCTACAGGGTTCACTCCTTTTCAAATGGTTTATGATTTAGAAGTTGTGTTACCCAATGAATGTGAAATACCATCACTCCAATTAGCCATAGAGTTACTACCAGCTACCTCTGAAGAGGAAAAATGCTTTTTGTACTTAGCACAATTAGATGAGATTCGACGCACCACTGCTTTAGCTGCCGAAGCTCATAAAAAACGTGTTAAAGATTAGTATGATCAAAGTGTTACACCTCGTGTT